>SNQJ01S0140347.1:33997-52266 GCA_010110895.2 Picea sitchensis | reverse complement strand
TGTGTGGCCGTCGCGTTTCGGAGTTTTGCGACTCCTCCTGCAATGATTTTCTCGTCACCGAGAATCCCGATATACCGATCCCCGATGCATGTGAGATCTTACTCCTCCACATCACCACTTCCTCGTCGCCCTATCGGGTATCGTGAAATCGCGATTCTGGATGCAGCGATTTCTTCACTCCCAGAATTCACGACGAGCTGAACACCGACTCCCTTGGATCCTCTGACACATGTCCTGCCCTGGGATCAACTGCTAGGATATCCTTCGAGTTTTCGAAACCCACAAGGTCTCGATTCTCTTACCTATCAAAATCTCGATGGCTCCAATATCACGATGCCTTCGCGGAACTTCTCCTCTATGCACTAAGGCTTAATCCTGGTGCAACTTTTACTAGGTCTGACGACTGTCGGTCTTTCGTGAATCTCCCCTACGAATCCTGACCATCGATTTCCTTTCCTCCTAAGGATTTCTTCAACTTCTCAGACTTCTTAGAAAGAAGAACCCTTTGCTCGCACTCCTTGCGGAAATCCTGCGAACGCTTCAGCTGTTCGAGCTTCCTTTGACTCTGCGCACGCCTATGGCAGCAGTCCTCTAAAGATTTTTTCTCAGATTCATGACTGAGACTTCCCCTTCAGCCTGCGCACTCCTTGCACGGCTTTAGCAACCCACTTTCACTCCTGGGTGAATAAGAACAAGAGTTAAACTACCTGAGCCTCCATCAACGCAGTCCTGCGGATGGTTTTGACTGCACACCTTGCAGGAAATCCTTGCTCAGATAGAGAAACAATTGAAACTCATTCCATCTCCCCTTCAGACTTCAGTTTGAAACATGAAATCATATGCACAGCATCTCAAAGCAAATACATAACAGAAAACAAACATTCATGAGCATATCCACGTCAATACACTGAGAATGACACAAACCATGGACTTGAATCAAAGCTTTCTTCTATTAATTCAAATGTCTGTACATGGGTGTTCTTCACACAGCTCTCTGCTTGCTCTTCTTCCTGAATGCTCTATCTATTCCTGAATTCTGCTGGCTCTCTCTCTCTAATGTTACAATCATACAATGAGGGTGTCTATATCCGTTTTCCCTCCTTCCATCTAAAACTGTCTAATCTAGAAATAAATCCTATCTACCTGCATTAACTAGATTAAATGCCTCCTATATACTAAGGATGAGAGAGTGTCTCTCAAGGTCCAATACAATATACAAAAGGCGCTCCTTCATAAATGGTTCATTGAAGGTTTGGCGCATCATTTCCAAAAAGTTTTCAAAGCAATATGTCATGTGTTAAAAAAACACATGTGCTGGCTCCACACTCGCTTTGGTAATTGCGATGCTCCTGCATCACTTTGCCTGTGAGGGTGTAAGATGTGGAAGAGAACTGGTGGAGGGTGGGGGCCCCATGGTTGGGTTTTTGTATTAGGTCAATGGATGGAGGACAATCTATAGATGCGAAAAATGATGGTGGATGAGATGGAGGGATAATGATACTACGNGGGCCCCATGGCTGGGTTTTTGTATTAGGTCAATGGATGGAGGACAATCTATAGATGCGAAAAATGATGGTGGATGAGATGGAGGGATAATGATACTACGGAGGTGCAATCAATAAAGCCAAGATGATATGACCCATGAGTCCATTGGGAAAGCTAGCAATATCATGAAAATAAGCATGGGGTTCATTCTGGAAAGTGCATAAGACTATCGGGACTCCCATCCCTAGGGGGGTGAAATCAGCATGAGTGTCAAGTTTCATAGGGGAACTATGAATGGGACAACTCATGTGGGGGAGAGTGCTACCAGGTGATAGTACCCAAATGCAGCAGAGGTAAAGGTACTGTAGATATGGATGTAAGGAACCTAAAGGTAAATGCCAGAGGGTATGACTGGGAGATGCAATTGATTTACAGAGGAAATAATTACATGCCAGTGTCGAACATATACCTAAAGGGTCTATGCTGCTTTGATGAATAGGTACCTGCACACATGAAAAATAAATACCCGATGTGAACAATATTTGATGATAAAGGACATGTAACAGTTATTTGATAAAATTTGAACATAATCATGCATACCTGAACGTGACGTTAGAAAAAGGCTCCTCTAGGGCTAAGTGCAGTTGATGACCCGGGGAATGTGAATGTGTAGATGGTGGGATTAGGATCCTGTGGCTAAGAATGGAGTGGAAAAACAGAGGCTCTGGGCTCCTATAACAAAGTGTGGAAGTTGGGAAAAAGGGTCGATATATGGATGGTGGGCCCACAATGTCACCTCATCTGCACTGACACTATTGGTGATTTGGAGAGAGTGTTGTGAGGTGATTTGGAAGATTATGGGAGCTTGGGGCTACTGATCAAGTGGGTGAAATACCTCTTGTGAGAGGAAAAGGGACCAATGATGGATCAAACTCCATGGGAAATCAGGGGTAGTTAGTTCCTCCAAGATATGTTCGTCGCAGTGGAAAATACAAGAATATAGAGGATCCGTGGAGGTGGTAGGGGTAATTGTCAATGGGTAAATGTTATTGTCCTCAAGGGGTGAGGACATAAAGGGGACATTGCGTATAGGGTGTGATGGCTCATTAGACTTAAAGTGGATGTCCCAATATTGTGGAGGTTACCTTGTTCACTCAAGTACTAACAACGAAATGTATTGAATATCAGTAATGTGAGCCTTATTAGGGAGTGGTTGAGAGGGCTCGGGTCGAGACATTTTGTGTACTACGGCTAATGTCTGGTGAAACTAAGGTAGAGATGGGAAATAATGAGTGTAGTGTCCATATTCTAAGCATATGGAACAAGCAAATTTGGTTCACAACCCTTTATGTCATGTAGTAGAGGACTCTGTAGTAGCAGTGGATGTACTTGGTGGAGCGGTGAGAAATGTGGTTTCTAAAGGAAGTTGGATCAGATTGTGTAACTCTAGAATAGTAGGACATCTATTAGTGGGGTGTCATTCTCATTCACATAGTGCGCAAGGAGGTTGAACTTGGGGAGGAAGTGGAGCTGTGGGCTCTTTCTTCTTTTGTCTGCCCCCAATAGTGGTAGTGGTGCCAACAGTTGGGGGGAGTTGACGATAAAAATTGC
This sequence comes from Picea sitchensis, assembly GCA_010110895.2. Taxonomy (NCBI): domain Eukaryota; kingdom Viridiplantae; phylum Streptophyta; class Pinopsida; order Pinales; family Pinaceae; genus Picea; species Picea sitchensis. The sequence goes on along the minus strand of SNQJ01S0140347.1, from coordinate 49,170 downwards.
AACGAGGAATTTCTCCCACAAATTATTGCTAAAGCCTATTATTTAAACTATGCTAATAAGATATAATACTAGTAGGTGGGACCCCCTTGTAGACTAGACGCTCGAAGATAGCTATATCACACATTTTATGTTGTTCTTTCGATGTCGCTTATAGGGTCTTATATGGTTGATGGTGCAGTCTTGGTTTCATTTTGACATAATGACAGGTGGATGATGCATTTTATGGGATGTTTTTTTATTCAAATTTTTAATTTTATGTTATGATTAATGTTATCACCCTGTAATTTCCCAGACTGAAGAAATCGGCAGGGGTAACCAAAAAATCACTTTGAGTCAAGGATTTATCCCTTCAAGACTCAGAGAGGGATCTCTTTGTCTGATATAACTTTCTTGAGATGAGATATTAGGCTAGTTATGAAGTATAAGGTTGGTTTGTTTTTAGAGTTTTTGGTTGAGACAACAGAAGAGGACCATTGGGAAAAATGGACTCAACAAAGGTTAAAGATGATTAAATGAATGAATAACTGAGACAAACAATAACCAGGCAAGGTAATAATGTTAGTGGATCCTTTGAGATTGTGAAATGGAAAAGAAGCATAGATTAGGGTCCAATTTAAATGCAGAGAAGAGCTTATCTGAATTCTACATCCAATTTTCAGAAGAAAACATTAATATTATTTTAAGCCAGATCAGGGTATCTAAGACAAATCCTAAAACATAATCTTCTTATAAATGATAAGGAAAGAAAACAATATGTGAGACAAGATAATAACAGGTTACATAAAGAGGTACTTCACCACATGATCATGACACAATAATCTAGGAACAAAAGGCCTTTGTATTCATCCAAGAAGTCACTTACAACCTGTTGAGCATCTTTACAATAGATGATGGTCTCTCAATACCATCCATCTCTTGAGGTCCAACCCCTTCACACATTTTAATTACAAAACTTTATAGAAAATACTCTCCCCCAAGATTATGAGGTTGAATCCAACCAATTTCCCAAAGATAGCAACCGTTACATCGAATTTTAGAACTATCTACCATGAAAAAAGGATCAAATTTTCTGAAAACTAGGGGTCAAATATGAGATCATATATCTCCGATACTAATAGTTTTTACAAAACTAGAGGAGATTTTTGTATAAGAGTCTGTATTGAACAAAAACATCTTTCAACTTCCCAAAACAATAACCTAAGCTCTGTGACTTATTCTTTCAGCTTATGAATCTTGGATGCTTTACTGATCTTCTTTTTGTTGATGTCTCAAGTATCTCAAAGGATGGAACTTCAACTTCAGTTTCCTCTCTCTTCTCCATGGGTGGCTCAGACTCAGAATCTAAGTATGAAAAATTCAAGACGTTTTTATCAACAACACTACTCTGGCCCTCTATTCCCTGATGATACCCTTGCAATTTTTCACAAAAACTTTAGCAGCCTACATCCTTAAACATCTGACAAATATCTAGATGAGATTCCAAATAGGAAATATCATTGAGCTCTTTCCTGAGCAGAGCTCCTCCCTTCTTCATCTGCAAAACAATGTCAACACTTGCAATACAATGGAATCGGGCTTGCAGAGACAAAAATCATTGATGGAGTATGAATTAAGGCCTAGCAAAAGAAAATGCGAGATATGAGGGAGATATTTCAATGGAAAACCGTCTTTTGAAATACATTTGGCAAACAAAGGATTTCAAATCATGATGGTAATTCAATATTCGATCAGGAGCATAACGAGTGGGCCACTTGATCAGTTATGTGAAAGAAAGAGTGGCTAAGGATATTGGATTATGGAAGATCTAGAATAATGGCAAGAGTCTTAGATTTGACAGGTTTACGGTTAAACAAACACCATCAAAAAATCATTATAACCAAACATGGATCGCCCAGATCAAAATATGATCTCCTTTAGTCCATTACGACAACTAATAAACCATCATGGCACATGTACTTGATGGTTGAGAACTTTAATTTGAAGTGTTGACCATTGAAAAAATTATGCACTTTTGGCAGCTTAGAGATCCTTTCACATGTCGTTTTAGCTGCCGAAAGTGACAGCTTTCAACAGCTTAGAATGATTTGAAAAATGGCCCTTAGTTGCTGAAAGTTAAAGTTGGGAGTTTTTCTAAATAAAAGTATGGACTCATCACTTCTTGAAAAGACAAGTGAAAAACTCATCCTAAAGACACTTAACTCAAGAATAACAAAAAATCTTTCATCTAATGATCTATCCTTTCGCCTAATGACAATGACTTGGAAAATTTATTTCAAGAGACAACAAGACCAACAAGCCAGGGACTTTGTCATGAGACTCACAAACAATATCTAAATCAGAAGATCTCCTATCATTATAGGACACTAACATATGCTCCAATTGGGGATGGCAGCTCCAGAGGAGGTGTCAATAATCTCATATCTCTGGATTCGTAAATCAGTGCCTTATCCAATGGGCAAATCCAACAACCTATATCTTGATCTGTCATGTACCTTGATGACTGAAAATCAGTTGATTATCCATTCTGACCTTGACCGAGTCTTTGAAGTAAAACATAAAACAAAATAAACCACATACTTTCCCAGCAATATTATTTTCATATGATAAATCTGATAAAAATGTTGATCTAATGATCTTATTTATATACATACATCTTATTCTAACCTGAGAATGCTTGATCTTAATCAACATGAAATATCCAATATAAACAGTAAAAAATTGGCTCTGAAACCTGGGCTCTTTCACTGATTTTCACCAAACTCAGATGTAGATATGGTAATGATATGTGATAAGGATTTCTATCCTGATCTCCCTTACATGAAAATTGATCAATATGAAAAAACACTAAACTGTTGAAAATGTATTATGGACCTTCCATGAAAAATGTCTCCATGTAGATATCTATAGGATCCAAATAGACTTGCATTATTTCTTGTCATTTGTGATCATTCCATTCCATCTCCTGACCTTGTGTTGTTCGTGAGGTATTCCATTCTTCAAACATTTCAAGATGCATTGGCATTTCATCTGATGGGTTTTTCACTGATATTTCTGATGAACTAGTAAGTGGGGAATACTGTCTGATCATATCCATTTCGTAACATTTTTTTAATTCATTAGGAGTAAATGAAACCAGACTTTGAAAACACACATTATCCAGAATATCAGCTATAGGTTCATAAAATGATTTTGATGACCGTGGAATGGGATTTGTTGGCACTTCAAGGTTGGCACTATGATTCTTAACTGGGATATGGCCAAGATTTTGTCTCAAAATTTGAAATGAATTAAATCATAGAGGCAGTGAATCAAAATGGATCAACTCATCACATATTTCGGGCTTCATGATTTCATCTGAGGTTTCACCTTCAAAAAGGATCAAGGGATGCACCTCCAGATCAGCTTATGTATCTCCCCTTTTTTCCTCAACTGATGCATTACAACATTCTTCATTCTTACTGTTTACAATCTGTTTTCAATGTTTTCTCAGGAGTGAGGAAAAACATAAAGGCGGGCAATTTTCGCTTTCTTGAAATTTTTTTGCATTGTGATCATAATTGTCATCGTACCAATCAATCTTGGGTGAATCATTCATGGATGAAATTCCATTGAACATGCATATCATATCAGGAGAATCCTCCTCCATCTTCTGATTTTGAACTTCATCTTTGACTGTGTCATGGATTGAGTACATGAAGTAATCATTGGGTGAATCAAAATGCTTAAGTTGGGTTGTAAGGTGTTTGGGGACATTGATCCTTTCCCTTTCTGGCATTAATGGGGCATAAGGTCCTTGAACAACAATTTCCACTCTGCTGCTAATTTCCTGCATCGTCTCTTTTACAGTGTTGGCTAGGGAATTTAGCTTCACTTCTGAAGGTGTCTTTCGCTTCTTTTATGTTCTGCCATTTTTCTCTACTCTTAGCTTGGACCTTTTGTGTAGTAAGTTAGCTTCTATGTCAACTGCAACATTTTCCATTTCCTCAAGGGTTGCAGTGTCTCTTTCTATTAATTGGAATTTCATTTCTATATCAAAGGCATCTACGTAATGCATTTGAGATAAACCAGGAGGTGGCCTTACATCCATAGGTATTGAATGATACACCTTATTTAACCTTGCTGAAAATTGTTGTACTGTTTCTCCTGGCCTTCTTTTCAAGTATTCATACTCTTCTAGGATGAGAAAAACATTTCTCATGATCACTCATTGATCTAATAAAATCTTTACAAACTGATGAAAATTTCTATTGCTTGCAGCCAGAAGGTTTTTAAACCAATTTTTAACTTTACCTTGCAAAGACAAGGCAAACATCCTGATATAGACATTTTCATCTTCAACCTCATAACGGTCAAGGAAATCTTCAAACCTCTGGATGTGTTTTTCAGCAGTGATATTGGAATCCTCTCCATCAAATCTGGGTAGCTTATTGTTATAATTGGCAGGGAAGTCATGGAGAATAGGAGGAAAATCTAGGGGCTTGTATCTATCTGGGATGTTTGCAGCTATAGGAGGTAAAGCAACGAGTTGATGGTTAACTATAATTTCAACCATGGGAGGAGATGAAGCATGCGATTTGTGTCTTACTGGACTATCTACAAATATGGGAGTGTATACCAGAGATATAGGTAAAGGATGAATCTTTTGAGGTTCTTCATCTTGATCATGAAAATTATGAGAATCAACAATTAATTCTTGACTAGGATTATAATAGGAGAGATTATAATTACAGATAAATCCAACAATATCTTGGATACAATTTGATTTTGAATACTTGATCTTTCCAGGTTGTCTTGCCATGTTTCAGGTCCTTCCTCCAGTGCAGTCTTCGAATTGGAATTGATCTGGAGATTGGAGTCGCCAGGTGAATGATCTCAGCCTTCTTGTGTCTAGTCACTATCCACCATCAGTGATCAGACCTGGAACTTTGAAGTGTACTACTAGGGAAAGTTCCCCAGTATAGTCGCCATTTTTTTATCACCCTGTAATTTCCCAGGCTGAGGAGGAAATCGACAGGGGTAACCACAAAACTGCCTCGAGTCAAGGATCTAGCCCTCCAAGACTCAAAGAGGGATCTCTCTGTCTGATATAGATTTCTTGAGATGAGATATTAGGCTAGTTATGAAGTATAAGGTTGGTTTTTTTTTAGATTTTTTGGTTGATACAACAAAAGAGGACCATTGGGCAAAATGGAGTCAACAAAGGTTTAAGATGATTAAATGAATGAATAACTGAGACAAACAATAACCAGGCAAGGTAATCATGTCATTGGATCCTTTGAGTTTGTGAAATGGAAAAGAAGCATAGATTAGGGTCCAATTTAAATGCAGAGACGAGCTTATCTGAATTCTACATCCAATTTTCAGAAGAAAACATTAATATCATTTTAAGCCAGATCAGGGTGTCTAAGACAAATCCTGAAACATAATCTTCTTATAAATGAAAAGGAAAGAAAACAATATGTGAGACAAGATAATAACAAGTTACATAAAGAGGTACTTCACCACATGATCATGACACAATAATCTAAGAACAAAAGGCCTTTGTATTCATCCAAGAAGTCACTTACAACCTGTTGAGCATCTTTACAATAGATGATGGTCTCTCAATACCATCCATCTCTTAAGGTCCACCCCTTCACACATTTTAATTACAACAATTTTTATAAAATACTCTCCCCCAATCTTAGGAGGTTGAATACAACCAATTTCCCAAAGATAGAAACCATTACACCGAATTTTAGAACTGTCTACCATGAAAAAAGGATCAAATTTTCTGAAAATTGGGGGTCAAAGATGAGATCATATCTCTCGGATATTGATATTTGTTACAAAAATGGAGGAGTTTTTTGTAGAAGAGTCTGTCTTGAACAAAAACCTCTTTTGGGTTTTTGAAATTCATCTCCAACTCGCTGGAATCCTTCTCAAAACAATATGTGTCAATCACAAAATCTGGAAAACTGAAAAATAGGGATCAAAGATCCCTTCGAATCTCCAAATTACTAACACCTCTGTAAATTCTAGGAGAGTTTATTGTTCTTCAACTTGTGCTGAACAAAAACCTCTCTCGGATTTTCAAAATACACTCCCTTTTTCCTGTTGTCTTCTATTCTAAGACCAGGGAAAATACAACAAAATCCCAAGAAATAGGTTATTCTTTGACTTATAAAAACTAAATATAATTTGATTTGAACTTGACAGCAGCATATTTAGGACAAGTCATAACCATAAAATTATTTTGGATGCCTTTGAGATCATTGAAGAATCCATTTTCCTTGATCTGAGGAGATTTATGTGCTTTTTGTTCATAACAGAACTTTCGACAGCTAACACATATAGAACAGAGTCGATTTAGCTGCCGAAAGCCAAGGGATTTGGCAGCTAACAACACCTCCTCGGACAAAAATAAGCTGTCGAAAGTCCTGAGTTTCCAAAACCGTTCAAAATTGAAAATTTTGATTCCTTTACCCTGTCTAACTCTTAGGATTTCTTGTTTAGTTCCATAGCAACTTCAGCCAATGCTTCTAAACCGAGATGAGCTCTTGGTTTAGGTTTTCTATGTGTTGTTTTAAAACTCAAGAAATTGATCATTTGGTAAAGCTTCAGGTTTTTCTTAGACAGTATTTTATTCTTCTTTTCCAAAGCTACATGCATCAAAGTTAACCTTTTAAATGAGTCTCTTACCTCATCAGATGTCCTTTTCATAGACTGATTCTGAGATTTGATGACTCTTTCTAACAACCTAAGCTTTGTGACTTATTCTTTCATCTTCTGAATCTTGTATTCTTTACTAATCTTGTTTTTTTTTATTTCTCAGGTATCTCAGAGGATGGAGATTCAACTTCAGTTTCCTCTCTCTTCTCGATGGGTGGCTCAGACTCAGAATCTGTGTATGGAAAATTTAAGACATTTTTATCAACAACACTGCTCTGGCCCTCTATTCCCTGATGATACCCTTGCAATTTTTCACAAAACCTGTAGCAGCCTACCTCCTTAAACATCTGACAAATCTCTGGATGAGATTCCAGATAAGAAATATCATTGAGCTCTTTCCTGAGCAGAGCTCTTCCTTTCTTCATCTGCAAAACAATTTCAACACCTACAATACAATGGAATCGGGCTTGGGGAGACAAAAAGTGTTGATGGAGGATGAATTAAGGCCCAACAAAAGAAAATGTGAGATACGAGGGAGATATTTCAATGGAAAATCGGCTTTTGAAATACATTTGGCAAACAAAGGGTTTCAAATCATGATGGTAATTCAATATTCAATTAGGGGCATAATGAGTGGGCCACGTGATCTAGTTAAGTGAAATAAAGAGTGGCTAAGGATATTGTATTATGGAAGATCCAGAATAATGGCAAGAGTCTTAGATTTGATAGGTTTATGGTTAAACAAACACCATCAAAAAATCATTATAACCAAACATGGATCGCCTAGATCAAAATATGATCTCCTTTAGTCCTTTTCGAAAGCTAATAAACCATCATGGCACACATACTTGATGGTTGATAACTTTAATTTGAGGTTCTGACCGTTGAAAAAATTATGCGCTTTCCACATCTTAGAGAGCCTTGCACATGCCGTTTTAGTTTCCGAAAGTGACATCTTTCGGCAGCTTAGAATGCTTTGAAAAATGGCCCTTAGCTAGAGAAAATGAAATTTGGGAGTTTTTCTAAATAAAAGTACAGACTCATCACTTCTTGAAAAGACAAGTGAAAAACTCATCCTAAAGACACTTAACTCAATAATAACAAAAAATATTTCATATAATGATCTATCCTTTCACCTAATGACAATGACTTGGAAAATTTATTTCAAGAGACAACAAGACCAGCAAGCCAGGGACTTTGTCATGAGACTCACAGATAATATCTGAATCAACAGATCTCCTATCATTATAGGACACTAACAATTAACGTATATTTACAAGAAATATGTTAGTAACAATAAATATGTTAGTAACATCATAAACAAAATCAAAAGAAAGAAACTTACAAAACAAAATCCAAAGGAAAGGGCATATACTACGCTATGTTATAAATTATGTGCGATTAAAATGAAAAAAGTTATTGTTAATCCTAAATACAAATCGTTAGTGGCTATGTGATTTGCATTTGAGTTTTATTGGGCACATTTGATATATGGTATGGTATGGAAGTTTTGAAATGGTTAATATGAATTTTGGGTGGCCCATTTGGCAAGCAATGTGGTCACAGATTTCAATGGTTTGGAATTAATGACATGGTTAATAGTATTAGTGATTTTTGGTTGTCATGTACTTTGAAATTGAATGTAGAGGAGATGGAAGCGACGTCTAGTAAATGCACGTCACTCCATACTTCCCCCATTGGGCAGAAACCCTAGTATGGTTATTGTTTCATTTCATTTGGTTGGTGGTTAAGCTCCATGATTCAATCCTGGGAGGAAATGTTCGGCCAGCTCGCCCCTTTTAAGCTATCAGTTATAGGTATGGTTATTTTTTCACCCATCCATTAATTCTGCTCTGTGTATGAATGGGCGATGGCTCAGTAATGCTCAGTAATGCTTTGGTATGTGTTTTCCTGAGATTGGCAGTTGTGTAGATGCATGGCTTTTTTTTCTGGAATGACTGTGTGGTTATTCGTTCTACAAGTAAAATATTTGGTTTGGTTGTTGGTGAAAATCGTGATTGATCTCTGTATTTTTTAAGTGGATATGGGTATTATCACTCTGTGTTGTTTTGGAGGGTTTCACTCTGTTTATACTTACTGGCCACTTCCTCATAGTTATGAGGGTAACCATGTCCAGTCGTATTCCAGTTGCTTGTGGTTGTTGTGTATTTTTTTCAGACTACCTTTTGGTCACTGTGTATTTTCCAGAGTCATGGTCATGGGTTTATTTTTATGGTGTTGGAATCAGCGTATCTCAGAAGTCAGTTATAGGGTGGAAATTATGCCAAGATATATGGTTGTTTGGTGATACAAGTTATGCCTTGGGCCAACATTCCCATTGGCATTGTTATCTATTTATTCGATCCTTGGAAATGAACAGAGTATACCTCTGTGTGCTCCAGGGTACTTGTCATTGTCCAATGGACATTCACTTCTCCTCTACATCATTTTCCTACACTACCCGTCATTGAACTGTTGCACCATTTCACAGACTGGGAGTTATAAGGATGCTCGTGGTTCTACTGTGATTGTATCAAAGGGTCTCTGCCTATTGGTTGATATGTTTGACCTCTAGTATCTCTGTGATTTTGATGACTGAGTGAAATCTTGATTACTTCTTGTATTCATTGTTACAGAGCCTAATTTTAATAATTCCCAACTATTCTCACTCTTGTCGGGCATCTTGTTGACTTTCATAAATTGGTTGAGTGATTATGGTAGTTGATTTGAGTACTTATATTGAACTCATTTGATTGATTTGGTTGGAAAGTTGTGATCAGGGGTGAGTAATAATGTACAGTCAGAGGGATGCCTCTTTTTCGTTATGCTTTGGATCATTGTGTTCTTACAACATGGTGTCAATTGCAAGTTGGCGACTATGTGTGTTTCATTAGTCCTGATCAGGATCATGGAAAATTGTGGAAATTGATGACTATGATTTTGTTGTCTCATTGTGTATCTATTATGGAGGCATCGTGCATGTTTTATTTAATTTCATCATCAGTGATGAAGCTTGAGGCTTTGTATTATGGTTTCATTGCAAGTTTTATTGGTTAATATAATGAAAAGGACATGAAATCAGGAAAGTTTAGAAGTTTGTTCAATTTGGAAAAGGGACCTGGGTATATGCTTTATTTGGGCGATTATGAATTATGGACAGTGTTTGATATTTTATAGTGATATATAATGGATAGAGATGGAGCAATGTGGTTGTGTTTCTTTTGATTTTTTTTAAATGAAAATAAAGGAAATGAAAGAAACCAAGTATTCTCTTAACATGACTGTTGAAAGTCATAGTTCTTATGAGTATGATTATAGAATGTGTTAATAGAGAAGTTTTGAAGAAATTGAATGTGGGACAGTGAACAATTTTGACACACAGTAATTGTTTAATTGGTATTGGTATCTTTTGTATTGAATAGATAATTTTTTTATGGATTACTTGATTTGTTTTATGAACAATATTCATTTTTTCCCTACCATTCTCTCACTTTTTCACACATTACAAGTCTTCTCGCCTTTGCATATTCAATATCCACTCCCTGTTCTTAAAATTAAATTATAGTTAAGTTAAACTATGTATTATAATAGTTAAAGGATGGCACAGGGATGAGTTACAGTGATATATTCTTTTGATTTACGATACAGTTGATTGTTTGATGATTTGTTGAGCAGTGATCATGATCTACCCCCCTTCATTTTAAAACTTTTCTCTCAATAAAATCCCTCACATATCCTAGAACCCTTATTCACCCCTTTCTCATTGACAAGTATTAAACGATTTGTATGGATTGGATTGCATGAGTCTGATGTATTGCTGAGACAAACTTTGTTTCATATTTAAAGAGATGCCATGTATGGTTGTTGAAGAAAATAGTTGTTAATCAATAATGCATACATGAATGATATTTTTCAGAAGAGGTAGCCATGGTCGGGGTAACAAAGGAAGAGGAAATTGGAACAGGGGCCCTAGAAGGCCAAGGTTTTCTATACATTTTGATGCAAACTCACAAGAGTTGAGCTAGATATTTCAAGCTGGATTTTTTAACTGAATTGGACAAGGAGTGGTCCAACCTAGGCTAGAAAGGCCTCCCTTCCAAGCCCCACATGTCCCTAGTATCCCAATGCCCCCTCATGTCTCATTACAACCTGAGGTCCCTGAAAACGATGGATGGAAAGAGATTTTCCACCCGACAATCTCCCAACATCGTGGCTGGCCTAACTTGTCTCTACCTGCTCCTCCACCTGTTAATCAAATTGTCCAAGCCACCCTTCCCACTCACCAATACAGTCTTCCCATGCGAGAAAAAGGTTAAAAAATGAGGCCCACCATGCTCCTGATAAAGGAAAATTTGTTTCTTCCCCCTCCTCTCCCTCAAATGACTCTGCCAAATGCGTGTCCTCCCACATGCATTTGAGAGATTATTGCTCCCATGTTATCAATGAGATTAGGCCTAAAGGCTCCAGACATCCTAAGTGAAATTCAGAGAAATCAAAGGTTGACAACAGGAACAAGGGGAAGATTGCCTCCCAGAGTGGAAAATATGGGTTTTAAATGTTTTTATTTATTGATTCTTGAGAACAATTGACTTCTGAAATTTTCGACAACACACTATTTTTTGGATATATTGATAATATGTTTTTGGATATAATTTCAATTATCATTGATATAAATTGTAAAATTATGAGAGTGATGATGGGATCCACAAGGAGGGATGTGTTGATTGATTAACTAGTTTTGTTATGCATGTTAAATAACTAAAGGGAGTCACAAGGGGTTCCACCTACTAGTTATTATTTATTAAAAACCCTTATTATGATTTTATTACTTTTCCCCCTTAACAAAAAAGTTGGTTGAGTTTTAGTTAACTTAACTAAATAGGTAGTTTAACTACTTCAACTAATTATGATTGCTTAAAGGAAAAAGGAAAAGAAGGAACAAGAGGAGAATAGAAGGAGAAGCATACTAATGTATGCTCTCGAGTTTCATTGAGATAATTCAGTTTTCATTCATTCTTTAATTCATTGAAAGCATAATTATCTTTTATGTTGTCAACCTTTGATTTCTTTGAATTTGACTTAGGGTCCTATTGTAGACAACAAGATTCAGGGCTGAATTACATCATTCAGACACTTGTTTTTTACATGTGTTGATCTATCTTTGATAGTCTGTGTAGACTTGTCTATTTGTCAATTAAATTTCATGACTGATAAAGGCTATTGTGCAGAGTCGAGTGGGAAGCAATATGTGGCAAGTTGATCCATATTTTAAAGTTCATTTTTTTACTTTCTGTCAGAAGTCCTTTTGTATGGTTTTCATCGGGGACATCTAAGTTTGACTTTGGTCCAAACTTCCTCAGGGAATTTTGTAGAGAGAACGATTCTTTTGATAAATTGGAATGGAATAAATGATTGATTTATGTCTCATCTGTTTGATTATTGACTTGGTGTTTTTAATTCTGTCTCTATATTTATTTTTGCATGTGTTATATTCAGAAAATTACATAAATATTGAATTTTTCAGCAAACTTTCATTTATAAAAAAGTCAACCTAAGCACTTGTAACCAATACTCGTGGATTAGGAAACAATTTTTGATGGATATAAACATAGGGTGATATTCCCGTCTATATTTATTTAGCTAAGTAAGATATGAAAATGATTGAGTAAGATTATTTCATATCTTTTCCTCAGCAAAGAGGTGGTGGTGTGGCGAGAATCTGTACTGGGATGTGCATCGGTATTCCCTCTAGCTGATGAGGGAGGGATGGTTGAGGAACCATTGAAGGTGGATGTAGATACCACACAGGGATGTCAAGCACCATGTTAGGAAGAGTAAGGGTTGCATCTACCTAGAACGCTTGGACTCCAAGTGCGGGGTAGAAGAAGGGAATTTAGGTAATGGCTTAGGGGACTATCTCCCAAACTAGAATTTTGCCCTAGAGGGGGGGCTAATCAAGGATAGGTGGTGAAGTGGGGTTCTTAGGGAATTCCTAAGGTAATATTTCTTCAACTGGTGGAACGTCGATGTGAGGAGAGGCCTCAGTGGGAGGAATAGTGTCTTCGATATTTGTTCCATTAGAAGATACTACACACACTTGTGTTGAAGGGTGTAGTAGAGGTGGTGCTCCATTATATGCCCCCAGCAAGCATGGGTCCTTGAAAATTCCAGGACCCATGTTGATGATCGAATAAGCATCCGAGATAGTGAGGACGAGGGGAAGAATGTTATCGATGTTGGCAGAATGGTTAGGATCATAATGTGTAATTTGATCGATGGTGACAATTTTCCCATTGTGGGGGAAAATCATCATTCGAAACATAGAAGAGGTTATCGCCTTCATAGAATACATGTAGCTACATCCAAACAAGATATTGTAATCAAGTGGAGCACCGATAACTTCAATTTCGATGAGGATGGTTTTTCCCCCGAGTTCAACGGGGGCATTTTGGAAGAGCCCTTTAGGGGATGATGGTTGATCTTCATAGGCTCATAGGGTGATGGCAGATTGTAATAGCTCAGGTGATATGAGTTTCTACCAGACTACTTTGGACATGATGCATGTAGATGCACCTTCATCGATGATACATAGATGAACTATGATGTTCGTGATCTTAACTAGTATCTGGAAAGCTACCAAGGCGGGGAGGTGTGGTTCTCCACTATATATATCAAAGGTGATGACTCTAGTATCAACTGGGTCAACTGCCCCCAAGGCGGAAAGAAAGGATTTCTGCTGAGTTGGACAAGTTTGGAGGACCTCCAATACAGACATGGTTGTAGGAGACTGTGCTAAGTCATCGACCAGATTGTAATTGTGTGTTGCCCTAGCTTGAGGGTTATGTATGTTCTGTCATAACGACATACAAGGTATATGAAGGTTTGGTTTAGTGTTAGGGTGTGGAATCATCAATGATTGTATGGTTGTAGTTGGAGCCACTTCTGAGGTGGTTGGGGTAGAGTTAGAAGGTGTGTCGTATTGACGACCGCATGTTTGTAGAAGAATATTCTCTTCACTGGTGAGGAGGATATTGTGATTGACTAGATTTCTAGGGTGAATGGGACATGGGTTTTGATACTACCCCATTTGGGGTGGGGAAGGGTGTACCTCCTATTGGGTGTTCATCACACCTTGGTGTGGAAGAGGGTTTTGCAAACTGACTGGGGGTGTTTTTTGCATGTACTATTGTTAGGCTTGTTGAGGGCAGGCGACACTGGAGGATGTGGTGCGTTCATGGATTATTTCATTCATTTGAAGTCGACAATTTGGGGACAATGGTGAGTATAATGTCCATACTCACCACAAAGAGCGCAAGGGAATTTTGTCTTGAGATTGTTGTTTTTATTTCCTTGTCGTTTGTTATTATTTTCTCATTGGGGGTTTTGGTTTCCTTGATTCTAGTTGCCCCCAGTGGGATGGTTTTTTTGGGAGTTATTTCCTCCCAGTCCCGGGTTATTATTGTTTCATTTTTTCCTTTCATTTTTGGCATTATTCAGTTGATGGGCTGGATTTTCCGTATTCAAGTGTTCAAAATCCTGAAGTTGTTGAATAGGAGAGGGCTGAACAAAAGTAATGTCGGCATGTGGGTGTCCTTATGGAGGAGAAACCGGCTGTGGAGGACCAGGAAATGGAAAATATGGATTGGTTTTGGGAGTCGATCCATATGGAGTGTAGGAATTTGAAGCACCTCCACAACTGTTATAGTCACATGTAGGGGTTGGGGGTGGAACCACACTTGATTGAGAGACCAGATGCTTTTGGGGTACCAGCGGGGGTCCCCTCAATGGCGGAGGGGGAACAACAGGATATGATTGTTGGTAAGTGGGGGGAGGGTAATAATATGGCCCTCCATAGGGTTGCGTATACTGAGGTTCACCATAAATAGGTGGCGGTGGGCTGTAAGGGTTGCGGTGCTTCATGGAACCAATCAACCCATCTGTGACATGGGACATTCCAAGTTTGTCCTGGCCAAATGGTATGGGTATGGGTGCATCAGGTAACACTGTGTACAAGTAACATGATTGAGCATAGATGAGTTCAAACTGTTGGGCCTTGCTGATGGCTTCCTCTTCTGACTAAAGAAAAGTGGATGTGACATGTTGTTCCTGAGTCTGTACTAAGGCTTAAAGTACAGTGTCAAGGCATCCAAAAAGAGGTAAAAGATGTATACAATAATAAAGTCTCATTCGGTATGGAAACTAAGGGAGATTTCTACGTTCTCTACGTCTAGCTTCCAACTGTTCCTGGGTTGCGATATCTCGTTCAATGGTTGCCCATGAACGTTCTAATTCTTCTCGGGTATGAGCTGTTCTAACGGTCGTGCTGAAAAGACTTAACGTAATATTAGTTTGATCTGATATCCCGAGTTGAATATTAGATTGAATTACCGTGGGTGCGGTCATTAAGGAACAGTAAGGGTATGGAAATGATTTAACAAGAGATTTTAATGGCTGATTCGATTCGGTCGAAAATAAGAGAAATCTTCGTATGAAGAACGAAATAGGACTACAAACGAAAGGCC
>SNQJ01S0140347.1:8922-33987 GCA_010110895.2 Picea sitchensis | reverse complement strand
TTTTATTGAAAGCACAAAAAACGCATCGCTATTCATGTGACAAGATTTGAAAGCTTTATGATGTTCGGAAAGAGAAGAAAAACATCTTCATATTTCAAGTATCAGACTTTGAAAATTCGGGCAGGGTGAAAGAACAAGTGCGGCTCCAACATGACATCCTTGCCGATAGCATAGACAAGTGACTTAAGAAACCAGTCAATATGTTTTTCTTTGGTGGTTTCTGCTTTACATAAACTACGGCGTCAATGCCATCCATGGATGTGATCGACTATGTGGATAACAGTAGTTTGTTTGAATTGCGAGATAAGTTCTAAGCCAATATCATGACGAACTAGTAGTTGGAAAAAGGACCAAAATGCCTTGCCAATGATTCAAAGGTCACATGGGACCCGATTTTTCGTCCACATACCATTTGTCTGAGGAACCCATGAGAGTTCATTGAAACAACCGTAAGTGGATGAAATCATCCATGATGTTGTTTGAAGGAACCATAAGTGGAAGGTCATAATATGGTTGGCAAGATCATCCCCTGGTTTTCCTTCAAACTTTGGAATGTATGAAGGCAATTTTGTAGGCATATTGGGCCAAGTGGGATCATGCAAAATGGGATCATTCGTGACTTTGGTTAAATCAAGAATTTTAAGAGATGACAAGTATGACATAAGGATATTTGGTGGAGGATTAGTTCCAGCCATCCTGTGAGCATGTAGTGGACCTGTCCCTTGAGAGGGATTCAATGGGGTTGTACTTCTCTCTTGAGAAGAAGTTTTACCCCTGCCTCCTTGTGAAGGAGAACTAGTGGATGGATGGCTTTGGAAATTGGACCCAAGCAAAGTGGAACCAAGTAAATCTGATCCCAAAATGGTATCACTCACGAGGGTGTGAGATGGTTGAGCCGGTGAGTTGGAAAGACTAGGGACTCCTCCTAGAATAGGAGAGAGATTCTACAAACGTCTAGAACAATGGGGATTATGTGGTTCCCCTATGGTTTCCGACTAGCAAAGTGAATGTGTGCAAATGATGATAAGAGAAATAAATGAACAAGAGTTTTTTATAATGTTGGACCTTCACAAGATAGTGTAACTCACAAGTGCATGTAATCAAATGAGCATCATACATAAATCAATTGTAAATAAGAAAAAATGTGGATACACGTAGGGGGACAAATAAAAACAAATTCTCGTGTCCTAAAAGACATATTGTCCTTCCTCTCAAATAGCACTAGGCCTTCCAAAATAACTCAACAGTGGGTTCTGAAGCCACCAGAAGAGGAACTAGTGAAGGTTGAAATAATCAGTTATAATGAGGGGTAGAGGGTGCATATCCTGAAATAACTGGTGATATTTCCCAATAGCCACACAAATCTGATCAATGTGTGATTGCATCCCACAATCACCACCTGGGTAGATTTCCTAAGTTTTGTCACTAGGTACCTCGGTCAAAGTGTGACATTAAGATTTTTGGCCTCATAAATGGGTTGCCAGTTGGATGCCCTTCTAAGAGTTGGGTGACTCAAAGAGGGATGTGCAGAACAACCAGACCTTGGTCTTCGACCTTCACAGGTATCTCCATGCCTTATGGTGTAGGAAAACTTGACTTGGAGGATTTAAAAGATCCTTATTTCTCAACTTCTAATGTTTGAAAATGTGAGAACCAGATAAAGAGGGGTTATTTGGATGCCTACCCCTAAGATCCTACCTAGATGAAAATGTGAGAACCAAATAATGAGGGGTTATTTGGATGCCTACCTCTGAGATCCTACCTATACTAAAAAAACATTTTTGGCACCTCTTGTGGAGGAAAACTTAGTGATTTTTTAGAAAAAAATTAGATGTGGTGGGATGAGAGATTGGGGGTGTGAACCAATCTTGTTTGACTTAAATGGGTGTGGATAATTTCCAAAGAAGTAGTGGGAAGTTTCAGAATTCCTTTGGAGAAAACCTACTTCAACCTCCACTATTCAAAATAGAAATAATGTGTGTGAGGAGTGACTTTGTGTGCAAGCAAGTGAAAAAGTGTGCCAAGTTTTTAATAAGTTAGGTATGCGATTGCAACATGTGTATTTCATGTGGTCCTTACAAATCCTCTTTACCTAGCTTACTATGTGTCATTGGTACAACCTTGAGGAATATTTAAATCCCTAAGGAACTAGCAATATGGACATATGGGTCCTTTACAAATCCTTTAAACTCCCTACATGTTGTTTACACTAAGAAAGCTTTGAAACTATCCTAGATTGCAATAATGTGGGCATGTATGGGCCCATTACTTTGATCTTTAAACTTCCCTAGATTGTTATGTAAACTAAGAAAGGAATTTTAGGAAACTATCCTAAGTTTTCAACATGTGGGCATGTATGGGCCCTTACAAAACTTTAAGATGATTTCAAAAAATTAAGAGGATCCATAGGGGGGATTTTTCCTCTCCTAAATATTTTTGTTAAGGGAGATGAAATGTCCCTTTAACCATCACACGAGGGTGCGATAAAAGAGAATACTCAAGGGTCAAAGTTAACTTCTAGTCCCAATGTAAGTGATTTATGTATGATAGCAATAATCTTCAACTTAAAATTTTACAAGCCAAACAAGCCATCCATATGGAAACCAAAGAAAAAGAGGAGAATATTGGTTATTTTTACCCCCGAAGTGTCTACGTTAGCTAACCTTTCATATGGGAAAGGACTCTAAGTGGAGTGCATTTTCCTTACAAAGTGCATGAAAGAAAAAATTTGAAGGCCAGGGGCCTTCAAATCATCCTAAAAACCCTTACAATTTTGAAAAACTAGAGATATGTGTGGGTTACAACTTTGACAAGTGTGCAGTGGGCGCATAATTTACAGTAAAAAAAATTATGTGGAACACACCATGCGCAGAGTGCATGTATGTGGGCAGGAAAATATGTGCACTTCCTGTCACCCATCAGGGAAGAAATTTCCAAGTGAAATACTCCTTCTCTAGCTTTGAATTTTTCCTTTGGAAGGTTGGGATAGGCCATTTTTGGTACCTGCAAGACAAATTGATTAAAAAGAAGTGATCTCTTAGCTCAAATAGGGAGGAATTTGATACCGATCCCCAGTATGGATGAAAATCTGTTGTGTTGGTTTTGTCACTTGGGTGAGCAAAACAACAACACTTGCATGCCTAGATGAGCCTGCTCGACAAGACAATTTTTTTTGAGTGGATTAAACAAGCCAAACACATGTATAAACAAAGAAATAAACTAAAACAACTAAGAAATAAAAGTTAGAAAGCATGAGAAACTTAGAACCATGAAAATCAAACAATGACCAACATAATGCTACCCATGGATCAATAGATTAGTAGGCAAAACATCGTAGAGAAAAATGAGGACTTATGAGTCCCCTCTTCCTCCTTCAGAGGGCTCATGATTTCCCTAATGGAAAGATTTTCATACAATGGAAGAAATGGAAAATGGTGAATAAAATCAATTCATATTCCCTCAAGTGGTGAGTGGAATGGCCTATTGCAATGATGCTTGAAGGCTCCAAAGAGAAAAGAGAATTCTCAAGGGAGAATTCTTGCAGCATAAAAATACAATGAATATATTGGTTTCTTAGTGCACCTATGGCTTTTATTTATAGCATTTCTTCAAGGAAAAATGTAATTGGTTCTTGTTGTGAACAAGGGACCTTTTAGATCACCCCCTAGTCCTTGACCATCCTCCCATTCAGATTTCGCTCAGATATGAAGACCAAATCATGTTGGGTGCTGGTTCATAAGTGGTTGAGGGGCATAAAAGATCCATAAATGCATCATTCATAGAAGTGCATGGCGTTTCTCGTACATAGTCGCGCACTTGGTGCATTGTGTGCGCTGAGGGATTTATTGGCCCGAGCACACTACGCACTGTGTGCGCGCTTCCTTTGGTGAATTTGTGCATGTCAATTTTTTACCCAAGCATATAGTTTTTTTCCTTTTGAATGCATTTCAGTGTTGTAGGTGAACTAATGGTTGTTTTCATTGTTGTGTTTCTTTAACCATTTGTGTGCAATGTTGCAGACAATATTCCAGTGATAACACGAACCTCGTCCTTCAACCTTTCACAAGTATCCCCTTGCCTTTGTTGTATTATGTTGTCATTGATGTCAAAGGATTGATGTCAAAGGGTTGATGCCAAGTATTGTTAGAGTGATGAGCTTGTATCATTGATGTATTGATTGTTGGATTATGTTGTCATTGATGTAATTGATGTCAAAGGGTTGATGTCAAGTGGTGTCTAATTATTTGTTAATCGCAAAGGAATTTGTATCATTGATGTCATGTCATGGTTAATAGGAAGTACCAAATGGATGAACTCCAAAGTGATCCCCTTGTGATGAAAGCTCTCATGAGAATATTCTTTGCAGAGTCCAAATAGTTAAGTGGTTGCGGCATCCTAGATGTGTGGTTAAGGAACCCAAGTTTGGTTGAGGAATAATGTAATGAATATCAGTGAATTTGAAGGTGAAACTATTATGGATGGATAGTACATGTCATTCCATTCTGGTGATATGTGTAAAGTCACATAACTCCTCATGGTTAGAGAGTTATGGCCTTGTGAAGATTGGAGAACCCCCATGAGTTATCTAGAAGTCCCTAGAAGGTCAAAGAAGGCCAAAGAAGTCAAATTATTCTAGAAGCTCCTAGAAGAAGGTTGACTAGTCAAAGTGGTTAGTCATGGGTTGTTGGAATTATGGGTTGACCCAGGTTCTACCTTAGTTCTCCAACAAAATCCTTATCACCATCGTCCCTTCTGGTAAACCAGAAGGCTACAACATGCATAGAATGCACAACACAGTCTCACCCTATAAGGTTTATGGGGGACTGCAGGACACAGGTGTCTGCAGTCATGGAAGGGATTGGAGAATGTTCTTCTTACTCTTATTTCTACTTAACCATGCATTCTATTATAATATTCATCATATCCATCCATTCATTCATTCATAACACTTATCATTCATATCTATTCTAGTTCGTGTTCTAAGTAAATCCATTTTTTCATCTATCTAACCATTCAATCATAACTGTAGAAAGAGTACAAACATGCAGACACATTGCAAACAAGGTTTTACCGTGGTTCGCCCCCTCCCCCTCGGGGCTACATCCACAAATATATTCTTCTTCTTTTATTATTCATCAAAAGGCATTGTATGCATTACATCATAGTAGAGAGTAATGAGGTGGACCAGGATCGCACCAAGCTCCACAGCTTGCGATCTGACCCGCAACTACTTCGACCTCATCCAAGCTCTACAACTTTCAAAATAGACTTCAACTCAAAAACGATGCTTCAATTACTCAAAACGGTCACACAAAGATATCACAAAGCATGTATGTGATACATATATAGATGGATGCCTCATTCTACCTTAGACTTCTTCTATTTATATTAAAAAATGGGTTAAACCCTTACAATATGACTCTAAAAACCTATCCCTAACATTGCTAGGTTTGTCCACATCTGCATCGGATTTCCACAAATCCCATCGTGCATGTTTCTTTTCCTAAAAATATGGTGCACTCTCCTTCTTGGTCCAATCTACCTCATTTGTTGCATTGCTCTCCCAAAAATGCGTGCTCCAACATGGGCTAAGTGGTTGCAATAAGAAAATAATTAAAAATAAATTAGTTGCAACTAGAAGTGGAGAGTTTACTATTTGTGGATAAAGTGGTTGTAAGTGGACAAAGTGGTTAGAAGTGGGTTAGCCCTAAAAGAAGGAAGTTGGTTAGAAGATAAACCCTAGAGGAAGCTACTTGGAGAGTATAAATAAGAGAGAAAGGGTCTCTTATGAGTATGAATATTTGGAGTATACTGAAGATCTATTTTTGGTGAAAGATTCATTGCAGGTACTCATGAACACACCAAAAGTTATGCATGTCTGAGGCACCAAAGAGGTTTGATGGTGAAAGTTTCAGAGGTTCAGAAAACCCTAGTTTTATGAAGTATTACGTGGGATAATAGTGTAAGAGGTCACATACATATGCGGGTTGCAGAAGGCAAGGACACGTACATATGCTTGCTAAAGAAGGAAAGGTCACGTACGGGTGAAAAGGTCATGAAGACTTGATTTGATGTTGGTGCCAGGTCTCTGAAGTATAAAGAAAGTTCCAGATCATCATTCTATAGGTGCAGATCATCTACAAAAGCTTCGGTATGGTTGCCTGATTATTTCTGGTTATTTTTCATGATCACTTATGCTTATGGTATGGAGAATTCTTGAAGCATTCTTGGTATGGTTGTTATGATAGCTAGATATGGCATGTGTTGGTTGGTTGATTGAGTGAGAAGCACTCTCATGTATGGTATAGTTATGATATGGTTATTATAGCTCACACTCTTGAGCTATTTGTACTTGGTTCTGGAATATGTATGATGATGTATGAATGAGAGACATGCATAGGATTGTTTGTATGGTTGTTATGATGTTTGGATATGGTAGATGTTGGTTGGTTGGTTGAGTGGTTTTTTTTTATATAATTGAGGGATATCTATGTTGTTTGATGGTGTATGCATGAGGAACATGCATAGGTTGTTGGATGGTCTAGATTTTTTTGTGGATTATTATGGTACAAGTTGGGAAGTGACAGGCTGGTTGCAGTGACAAGTTACATGTGGATGTGACAAAGGTAGCAAGGGTCTGAAGGGCATAAGTTGTGAATTTTTAGAAACCCTAGATTTTTGAAGGTGTACATAGGTTAACAGTGGAAGAGGTCATGTACATACGCATGTTTTAGTATAGACAGGTCACATACATACGCGTGTTGCAGTATAGATAGGTCGCATACCTATTTATAGAATTGGTTTTATGTCTACAAGTTGGGTCTTGTACTTGAGGGTTGGATTCCTCACATCTCGGTTGGTGTTGAGATACACATGATGGGTCTTGCATTGAGATTTGGCGCTCTATTGGAGTTGGTTCTCCTTTTTCAGTTGGTGATGATAAACCCCATAGATTGTAGTCTCTTGCAACACATAATACAAAATGTTTACACGTGTATTTGGTGTTCTTTGTGTTCATTATTGTGATGGTTCATAGTTCTTTATTGTTGATGTATGTTGTTGGGATATGTTTACATGAAAGAAACTAAGTGTGAATGGAAGTAATGATTAAATGGTGATTTCTAACTAAAGTTTTGTAATAAGTGTAAAAAGAGTCTCACACTGATTCAACACCCCCCCCCCTCCTCTCAGTGTGGTTGGTGTGTCCAACAATTGGTATCAGAGAAGGCCTTCACTATAATCCTTACAAGATTGAAGGAGATCCATGGACACACAAATGGATGAACATGAATTTCCCCTCTTTGATGAGATAGATTACTCGGCATGGAGAATAGAAATGAGAGGGAATTTGAAGGAAAAAGGAGTAGGTGTTTGGAACACAGTTTTTGGTGGCTCAGTTCCCTCGAAGAATCAGTCAAAATTTGCAACCCAAAAGGAAGCAAAGAATCACAATGTAGTGGCACTCAAGACCAATTTCAGTGGACTCTCATATTCTGTCAAAGAAAGCATAGTACCACATTCCTCCTCCAAGGACCTATGGTTGAAGTTAGCGAAGGTATATCAAGACAACTCCATCAAGGACAATGAAGGTAACTATTATCAAAAATATTTGTTTACAATAATTCTAAATGTGATGATGTTGAATGCTCTCCTACAAATAAAGAAGAACATATAGAAGAAGTTTGTGTTATAGATGAAGAGGAAGATTTGTTAAAGTTTAAAGAAATTTTTTTATCTGAGTTAGACGATGTTAGCATGGAAATAACACATTATGCAATTAATTTTGAGTATCTTGAAAAATACACTAAGGAATTCCTAGAAAAGTACCCAAGGCATATCATGGCACTAAAAAAAATGTTCAAAGAACAAGAAGAAATTAAAAGGACTCAATTAGAATAAAAAGAAGAAGAGATCAAGAGACTAAAGAAAGAAATAATTAGTCAAGAAGAAGAAAAGAATAAAGTAGATGATGAGCTTAGAAAAATCCTTGAAGTCAATGTCAATCTGAAGACCCAAATTGAAGAAGCCAAAAGGATAAAGGAGCTATTGAAGAATCATGTAAATGAATAGGAAGAATCATTTCATAAGTTGGACGCAGAAGTTGTTGATCTCAGAAGGAAAGTAGAGAATTCAAACACTCACATCAAGTTCATGAACAACTCAACAAGCTTGTATGAAATCCTAGATAGTCAAAGATCTCTGAATGATAAATATGGTATTGGATACAAAAAGGAAGTTGCACACTCTGAAGTTGGCTCTTCTAAGAAGCATGATGCAGGACCCTCATTTGCAAAAGGTGAAGGTAAAGTTGCAAGTCAAGCACCAACACAAAGCAAGAAAATCTTCAGATTATCAGAGAAAGGAAGACACCAAGAAGTAGGTCCTACACCTCAAAGCAAGTTCAGAAGAGAGACACCTTCAAGGTGGAAACAAAAGAAAAGGTATGAAAATGTTTTCAATGGTCATTCTTTCTCATTTGATGAATATGGTCACAAATCTTTGGATTTTAGACATTGTGCAAGGAGAGATGTTGGAAGATTCAATAACATCTTAAGATGTTGGAGATGTAATCTTGTGGGATACATTGCTACACATTGTCACACCATGAGATGTTACAGCTGCAGTGGATTTGGCCACAAATCCCAAGATTTTTGGAACACAAGGAGGCAGTCCATGAGGAGTGCTTCATACAATATGGCAAGAATATCACACGAAACTTGGAAGGAAGATAATTTTGAAAAGATGGAAGCTCAGAGTACAAGTTCTAAGAAGTTGGGACACTCTACGAAGGGGATGAAGAAGACTGAACAACTAAACATTAATGAAAGGACAAAGAATGAGGATAGCTTCACACTCTCTGAGGCATACACAGGCTCCTGTGGGAACAATCACGTATACACGTGGTATGTTTGAAGAAAAGTTGTGTACATACGTGATTTGACTAAGGAACAGGTCATGTACCTATGGGAAAAACCTCAAAAAGAGGGGTGTACAGATGAGTTGTAGCATGGTTTAATGATATAAATCTATTTTTCCAGGGTCTGGGATGGTATGCTTCAGGTTTTCATGTTTTTATGTGTGTTTGATGAATGTATGGTGATAATATGTGGTTGAGTGTTGGAGCATATTCTTTCTTCCTATATTGGATGCATGGTACTAACCCTAGAGTGTGGATTGAGGCATTTTCTATTAAGGAACAGTGTTGGTTATGTTACATATTTTCTCAGTAAAGTTATGCCATGTTTTTTATGGGACATATCATGTTGATGTGATGATAACTAGAGGTATATCATTGATCTATTGAGACAGAATTTTGGTACATGTTTAGAGGTACTATTGGTTTCTTAGTAATTGTTTTAGTGAATGGTTTTTGAGGAACATTGGTTGTAGTAAATGACTGGTACATATGTGAGCTCCATTGATACATCTTGTGATGTATTGTTAGAGGTATATTTGTTGGATGTCTTGGTGTATGTATTTGGCATATGGGTGAGCTACATATTGGGACATGTAGTTGATGATTTGATGAGGTGGTGATGTTGTACATGATTGATGAGTCATAGATTGATGCATGATTGGTACAAACTTTATACATTATTTGAGGCACTTTCTAGTAGTATCATTGAAACACGGTTTATGGATGGCGTGGCATATGTATATGGATATCTTGATTGTGGTTCATCTTGTTGAGTTTTGGTGCATGGTTGATGCACTTGCTTGGTACTGGTGGTGATACATGTTTGGTGCATGGTTTATGCACGTATTGATGGTATATGGTACAAGATTGATGCTTTATGGTTGAGATACATTTTCTTGGCTTGTGTCACTTGATTTATGATAGAGGAATATCATGTGTGATATGACACTTGTTGAGCCACATGGTTGGAATGTTGTATGATTGATGATGTTATTGGTACATTGATAGAGGCACTTGTTGATGATCTTGATATATTCTTGGTACACTTGTTGACACATATTCTTCCGTGATGAGATCTTATGGTGTTAATGTACATGGTTTATGTGCATGGATAGCACATGGTATGGCACATGATTTACATGGTTGATGGTTTGTTCACGATTCCCTATTCATTATTGGCATATCCTTTGCTTCATGGTTGATGCATAAGATGGTATTTATGATTGGCATACACTTGATGTATGGTGTGGCATAAGTTTAGATGGTTGATCCATGGACAGGTCCAAGGATCATCATAGGAAGCGAATATCATTCTTGACAAATTGATCTATGTTCTGGTTGAGCAACAACATTTGTAGTAGAATAAGATTGCAGTGGTAGCATATTTTTCATCTTGTGGAGAATATAAGGGGAGACATGCCCACATGGGAAGTTATTCTTCTTCCCATGATTGGTTATAGATGTATGATTTCAGGTGGAGAGATGATAGAGATGATTGGCAACCATGTTACCAGCATTGCATCAGAGTGATATCCTTCGTCAAAAGGTGAGAGATTCAACAGATGCATGGAGAGAAACCCACAGAACAATGTAGGAAGGAGGAGCAAACTCAGGGATAGTTTAGTCAAGGGGAGTATCCCCAAAGAGATATACCTTTTTCCATTGATGTCAAAGGGGGAGAGATAGTCACATTGATGTGGCGAGATGAACATTGATGAGTAGCGATGATCACAAAGGGAGCATGAGCATTTCCATGTCTAAGTGTTTCCATCAATGATTGGTGTTGACATCAATGTTCGTGTTACCATCAATTCCAAAGGGGGATATTGTTGTATTATGTTGTCATTGATGTCAAAGGGTTGATGTGAAGTATTGTCATATTGATAATCTTGTATCATTTATGTATTGATTGTTGGATTATGTTTTCATTGATGAAATTGATGTCAAGTGGTGTCTAATGATGTGTTAATAAAGTGGTCCCCTTGTGGTGAAAGCCCTCACAGGAAGATGCTTTGCGGAGTCCAAATGGTTAAGTGGTTGAGTCATCCTAGATGTATGGTTAAGGAACCAAAGTTTGGTTGGGGAATAATGTAATGAAGATCAGTGAATTTGCAGGTGAGACTACTATGGATGGATAGTACATGTCATGCCATTTTCGGTGATATGTGGAACGCCACATAACTACTCACGGTTAGAGAGTTATGGCCTTCTGAATATTGGATAACCCTCATGAGTTATCTATAATCCCCTAGAAGGTCAAAGAGGGTCAAATAAGTCAAATTATTCTAGAAGCTTCTAGAAGAAGGTTGACTAGTCAAAGTGGTTAGTCATGGTTTGTGGTTGCAATAAGAAAATAATTAAAAATAAATTAGTTGCAACTAGAAGTGGAGAGTTTACTATTTGTGTATAAAGTGGTTGTAAGTGGATGGAGTGGTTAGAAGTGGGTTAGCCCTAAAAGAAGGAAGTTGGTTAGAAGATAACCCCTAGAGGAAGCTACTTGGAGAGTATAAATAAGAGAGCAAGGGTCTCTTATGAGTATGAATCTTTGGAGTATATTGAAGATCTATTTTTGGTGAAAGATTCTTTGCAGGTACTCATGAATGCATCAAAAGTTCTGCATGTCTGAGGCACCAAAGAGGTTTGACGGCAAAAGTCTCAGAGGTTCAAAAAACCCTAGTTTTCTAAAGTAGTACGTGGGCTAGCAGTGTAAGAGGTCGCGTACATATGCAGGCCGCAGAAGGCAAGGATGCATACATACACGTGCTGAAGAAGGAAAGGTCGTGTACATGTGAAAAAGTCACGAAGACTTGAGTTGATGTTCATGCCAGGTCTCTAAAGTCTAAAGCAAGTTCCAGATCAACATTCTACATATTCAGATCATCTACAAAAGTTTTGGTATGGTTGCATGGTTGTTTTTCATGATCACTTATGCTTATGGTATGGTGAATGCTTGAAGAATTCTTGGTATGGATATTATGAGATCTCAATATGGTATATGTTGGTTGATTGATTGAGTGAACATCACTCTCACGTATGGTATAGTTTTGATATGGTTCTTATAGCTTACGCTCTTAAGCTACTTGTACTTAGTTGAGGAATATGTATGATTATGTATGCATGAGAGAAATGCATAGGGTTCTTTGTATGGTTGTTATGATGTTTGGATATGGTAGATGTTGGTTGGTTGGTTGAGTGGTTTTGTTCTGGTATAGTTGAGGGATATATATGTTGCATGATGGTGTATGCATGAGGAACATGCATAGGTTGTTGGATGGTTTATATTTGTTTGTGGCTGATGATAGGATGGTTGCAGTGACAAGTTACAAGTGGATGTGACATAGAAATCAAGGATCTAAAGGGAATAAGTTGTGAAGTTTTAGAAACCCTAGCTTTCTGAAGGTGTACGCAGGCTGACAGTGAAGGAGGTCACGTACATATGAGTGTTGCAGTATAGACAGGCCGTGTACATACGTGTGATGTAGTATATCTAGGTTGCGTACTTGTTGACATAATTGGTTTTCTTTCTACAAGCTCGGTCTTGTACTTGAGAGTTGGATTCCTCACATCTATGTTGGTGCTAAGATACACAGATTGGGTCCTGCATTGAGATTTGGTTCTCTCTTGGAGTTGGTGCTCCTTTTTCAGTTAATGTTGATAAACCCAAGAGATTGTAGTCTCTTGTAACACTTAATACATATATATTTACATGCAAGAAACTAAATGTGAATGGACGTAATGAGTAAATGGTAATTGCTAACTAAAGTTTTGTAGGAAGTGTAAAAAGAGCCTCACACTGATTCACCCCCCCCCCCCCNTTAGTGTGGTCGGTGTGTCCAACAACCTTATGGTGTAGGAACTTCATTTAGAATATTTTGGTTCCCTAATCATCAACTTCTAAGTTTGAAATGTGAAAGTGACAATGGAGGGTTGTTGGGATGCCTACCCCCAAAATACTAACTTAGACTATAAACTTATTTTGTGCTCCTCATGTAGAAGTTAAAAATGAGTTGTTTAAGGGATAATTTTAGGATTTGAAGTGGGCTAAGAGATTGAGGTCGTGAACCAATCTCGTTGATTAAAATGGTGTGGAAAGTTTCCAACGATATATGTAGTCATTCTGATTCTCCTAGATCACTTCTGGGCACAAGGAGAAGAGCATACTATGACTCCAAATATGTAACATAAATGTTTAGTGTGTGGTGAGGTGCTCTTGTGCGTAAAGAGTAAAAATGGTTTCAACAAGATTTTCAATAAGTTAGTTTGCAATATTTTAGCATGTGTACATCACGATCTGTTACAAAACTTGATTAATCTAAGTTACTAAATGTGTTTGAACAATCCTTTCGTAATTCAAAAGTCCTACATCACTAGCAATGTGGAAATATGGGTCCTTACTTTTGATCCTTTAAACTCCCTAAGATGTTTTCTAATCTAAGAAAATGAAAACTTCTCTTAGATTATAAATCATGTGGACATTGAGTCCTTACAGATTCCTTTAACTTCCTAGGTTTTTTTGGTTTCTTTAAAAACTTTGAAACTATCCTAACTTTGCAAGCATGTGGGCATGTATGGGCCCTTTACAAATGCAAGATTATGTTTGAATTTTTAAAAAAGCAAACTCAAAGGTATTGGCCTCTCCTAATTGATGATTTCATGATTTTGCTAGAGGGAGATGGAATTTCTTAAGATACCATTTTTTGATTTCCCAAGATCACAATGAGTGCAAGGGAAAGTGCATAATAGGGGTGCCAAAATCGGTTTCTAGTCCCGAGTGATTAAGTGGTTGTGAAAACAAAACAACTACACTAAGAAATCAAATTTTGCATTTGGCCATCCATGTGGCAATATAAAGGATGGAATTTATGGTTCTTTTTAGTCCTTCTTACTGCCTAGATTAGATAATTCCTAATGCAAGAAAGAACTCCAAATGTGGTCGTTGTTGCTTTACAAAGTGTAGTAAATGTAAATCTAAAATCTATTTGGTGAGATCACCTCTGAAACTCTTTCAAAAAATGGAAAGTGTTTCTACATGGGGTGTATTTCTAACAGTCGCCCATAATGCGTCGATTGTGTTGACTGCACGATGGGGAAATAGAGGGAGTGCGTAAATTGTGCATAGTTGTGCGATTGTTTCTTCGATATCCATATAGATACAGTCAAGTTGCGGGGAAGAAATTTTAAAATGAGTTCTCTCACTCAGTGGCTCAATTGGTCAATATGAAGGTTGGAGTAGGCTGGTTTGGACTCCTGCATACACCCAATGATTATAAAAAACACTCTAAAGGCCTAAATGGGGAGGAATTTGATCCAAGTCCCTAGTAGAGTCGTCAATATGTTGTGCTTGTTTTTCCACTTGGGTGAGCAAAATCAATGCACTTAATTTCCTTGTTAAACTAGCAAGACAATACAGAAAAAAGTTAGTTGATTAGTGGATCAACCATGAAGAAAATGAAAAAATAAAATAACAAGAGAATAAAACTAAACTAAGCATGCATAGAACTCAAATGAAAACATGAAAATGGAACAAGTACTAGCTATTAATGGAAATTGTTCTTCGAATTGATAACACCTAAGAGAAAAATGGGACTTATGAGTCCCCTCTTCCTCCTTTGGAGGGCCTTTGAGGTCCCCAAAATACAACACTTCCTCTTCTTACAATGGAGTAACAATGGTGAAGAATTATTGCTAAACTTCTCAAGAGGTGAGAAGGATAGTCTTTGCTACGATCACTAGAATAGCTCTAGGAGAAATGATGATTCTCTTAGAACAATCCAACAACATAACAATACATCAAACTCTTACTTTGTTTGCCTGCCTTAAGCTTACATTTATAGGCTTCATGCAAGCCATTACATAACTAGTTCATAGTGTGAATGGGGATCCTTTTGGAGGTACCACCCATCTCTTCCATATCCCAAAGACTAGATTTCATACCAATTTGAGTGTCTTATCATGGTACACCCCTAGCTAGAAGTGGGTGAGGCCCGATTAGATGCATTGATGTGTCGTTTTTGCATTAGCGTGGGTTCCTGTGAGAATAGTCATGCAGCCCACACAAATTGCATGAATTGAGTTGTGTTGGCACGCTTAAATGTTCACATGCAAGCTTTCAGGGAACTACGCAGAAATTCAAAGGACTTTGGTATAGTTTTTTGAGTTGCTGAATGAATCATGTCAATGTTGAAGGTATGCTTATTGATGTGTTGCACTTATACTTTCTTCAACCATTATCAGTATTGTTGTGAACGATTTTTTGATGATAATACTAAGGATGATGTTTCCCTACCATGATTACGATTAAGCTCTCGAGGCATATTTGTAATGTATGAAACATCTTAATGACATCCATATCAGACTCATATGGCAAAGACCCCGTAATAAGAACACATACCACTACGTCTCGAATTTATTCATCACACTTGAACGAGAAAAGGTTCAATTAAGGCTTAAAACCCCTATTTATTCTTATTCTAACTTATAGGTTATGGGTGAGGTTAAGAAGTTGTACCCTGAACTAGGTAATTTAGACAATGTGTTTACGTCACGTTGACATGAAATGTGTACACTATTTATAAGAAACATGAGCACATTGTGATTGTTTAGGTTGAATATCGCCAAGCCGACAACGCACTTGTGTCCCCTTTTGCTTTATGTGCATCTTGGGGTTGAACATTGCGAACCCTACAACGCACTTATATTTTATTTACTAAACGGACGCCACACTCATAAAGAAACAAAATGATGAGAAAAAGACAACCACTTCATTTGCTTGTCTTTTTGTTTGGAAGTTAAGAAAATGGGAATGGGGAATTTGTTTGGCATTATTACTACTGGTTTACTAAACAATCCACTTCTAACACGGAATTTGAGATAGGTTAAGTCACTTCATCAATCCACATGTGACACGGAATTTGAGATATGTTAAGTACTATGTTTTTAACTAGAAAATTGTTAGTTCCTTCATTAATTTTTATTCTCTTAACACATGTAAATGCTACATATCACATAACCCATATACTAAAATGGCTTCATTATTTGAACACAATAACCTTAGCATCCAACAACACCAACTAAACAACCTAAGTGTAACGAAAACACAATCACCACCTACACCTCCCCTAAACATTCGGATACGTGTAATTGGTTGGGCTCTTCATTTGAACAATTTTGATTTGTAAATGGTAGGCTTATAACTTGTTTATCTTGCCAACATGGATCATCAATGTAGAATTACAATATAATTCCTTTGCGTAATATTTTAAGTTGAGTTTAAGTTTCTTTGTTGTTCATTAACCATAATGAATTATGTGCCATATTTTGCTCAAAGACTTGGGTTGTTTGTTTATGGTGTCAAATTATAATACCTTTGCATAATATTTTAAGTTGAGTTTAAGCTTCTTTTAATCGTTGTTCATTAACCATAATGAATGCTCTGTCATATTTGGCTCAAAAACTTTGGGTTGTTTGCTTATGATGTCAAAGGCAGTGATTTTTGATGAATATATCGATAAATTAAATTAGCATATTTGAATATTCAAGGGTTTAATCTCTTTGTCAACAACACATCAATTTGAAATCTATATATTTTGCTTTTCTTGTTGTCATTGTGCTCACCATAACCACAAGATAACACACACATACATTCAAATATTTATAAGAGGATGGTTGTAGGTGATTGTTGTACAGTTAATAGGGAGAGTATAACACATATCTATCTCATGTGGTTTGAACAAAGCACAATTGAATGGTTGTTAGATCTCTTAGATGCAAGGAATGCTTTGATTTCAAAGTTTACATAAAGGGTTCGATGCAATTATGTGTTATAGTATGTGATATACATAATGCTTGATAAATTACTCTAATCCAATAATCAAACAAACTAAGAATTGGGATGTAACCATGAATCCATGATTCCAACAACGTAATTTGAGAATTTTGGATTGGGGGTATAAATACACAGAAACTATTATAATTTATTAATTTCAAGTAGTTTTCAAATGAAGCGCGGAATTGAATTAGGTATTAAATTTGTGAAATCGATATGTAGAATGCAATTATGCTTTGCATAGAGAGCAATAATGCAATTTGTTTCTATTTCTAGTGAATTACATAGCAATCGAAGCCAATATTTCATATCAATGAGTAGAGCAAGGAATAAAGAGTGTAATTTTGATTTGAATGTGAAATTTGTGGATGCTAAATTTTGTTATACTAGAACACATTAAAGATACATAAAAACTCAATCATATTTATTTCTTAGTAGTTGTAGAATTACAATGGTGTTTTCGCTCTTAGTATTACTCATTAGTTAAAAGTTTCTTATGCAATCCATCTCTTCTTTACCAAAAAAAAAAAAAACTTGTTCAATAATGTGCAAATTTTTTTAACAAAATTGGGGTACCTAAAAATATTTAAAATATTTTTATATTTTAAAACTAAAGTATATTTATGTTTTTGAAAAAATTTGAATTTTAAACACAAATATAAAAATATAAAAAATGCTTTCCACCTTTGTATAAAAATAAGAAAATTGCAAATGTGAAAACCAAAGTTGGTTTGATTATTACTATTAATTAAGCATAAGAGCACTTTATAACCTAACATGTAAAAAATTCCATAATAATAATAAAAACATGTTGTTTATAAATTTAAGAATGTTAATATTAAATAATGTATTGATATAATATTTTTGAGGTGGTTAAACTTATTATAATTTAATTGTCAAAAGGAATTGAGAATAGTTATTATTATTTGTTATTTGAGGATGTAGGTTAGGATTAACTCATCATAGTCATATTCTTTGAAATGATTTGGTCCATAGAAAAATATATTTTCATTCATGGAAGATATTTTTGAGTTTTGAACCATTAACATGTTTTAGAAGAAAATGAACTCTTAATGAAAAACAATTTTAAGTTTTACTTTAAAACCAAAAAAACTGCTAATTATAATAGTGTCATATACTTTCACATTAAAGCAAATATTACTTTTTAACCTTATACCAAAAAAATTATTAACACAATGTTATAAATAATTATTAATAATAATTATAAATTTAACTTTTATTTATGTCTAACAATAATAAAACAATAAATAATTTTTTCCCAAAAATATAACTTATTATTATTTTGTTTTTAAAGTCTGTTTATATACATAACATTGTACCTCAAATTATTAATTTCATATTAATGAATAATATTATTAAATAATTTATTTTATCATTAAATATTATTATTTTATATTAAGATTATGGATTTTTATTCATGATCAGGATTTCATAAAGTAAATTATCACGTGCCCTGACTTATGATTAATTTGAACTTTGATCTTTCATCTCTGATTCCAATCTTGTTCGGAGATCCGTCGAGGCTTTAATACAAGCCATGGAAATCAAAATAATACTAAACACAAAACGTATCGTCTGAGTAGACTCTGACGAACCTTCAGAAAAAAATGATTAAATCATGGAAACATTGCAACGGGGCACTTCGCGGCAATCTCTTCCATTGTTAAACTGTCGTTTCCTGTTTTAGCAAAGGAAATCGTGTTGATTATGATCGGTCGTCAGTAGAGGTGGTGTGCGAGATTTAAGATAAAACCCATAATCATTAAATATTTTCATGAAAAAAGCCCATAATCAATTTGTAGAAAGTAAGGTTCATATAAATATACGACGGGTTGATTAAAATCAGCATGGGATAGGATACCTCACCAACAAAATCAAAAGTGGAAAAACCCATGTTGTTACCAATGAAATTTTATTAGACAAAGAGTGTCTAGGAATTGAGATTAAGTAAGAGTTCAATAACAAGTCAATTTGTCTAGATTCAATTATACTTGAAGATGCATTAGTGACCATCGATAAAGTTGTATTTCAATTAAAAGATGTTGACACACTAGTGAATACAAAAATAGCAAAGATCAACATGATAACACAAGTCAATCATGAAAATATTAAATTGAATATTAAAGATATGGGAATTGTACAATAACCCAAATTATAGAAGTTGTAGCACAAATAACCCAAATTATAGAAGTTGTAGCACACAAGAATCGATGTATTAATGTCCATAGTACCCAACCAATGTCAATGCTTTATGTTATCACCCCAATTTTGTTCCTCTATACGACATTTGAGTTAGCATAGTTGAAAGGATTGTAAATTAACATCTAATGCATGCAATATAATAATTGTAGGTTCCACAAGCTACTTATGTTCTACCAAGAAAGGTCTAATCATCAATGGGCCATTCCCATGAATAATGTGGGATATCCCTTGATACTTGCATTAATTTCATGAAAAAACCTTGATAGCCACGTGACCCCATAAAAATTTAAAAAATAATTTCCAATGATACATAAATTCCTATAGCCAAAGGCCAAACAATGGGGTGATGACATATTGCCTACAAAACTTATTCTCACTACCAATCAACATTGATTCACCATTTGGAGTCCTATCATTAATTAACATTAATTAATGGTTGGTATTGAGTAGAGGTTCCCTAGTAGCCTAGAAATACAAGATCCTATCCATGCAATTGAAAAAGGAAGAACTCATGATTTCAAGAGAGACTAAGTGGTTAAGGAGGCCAATGACCCCCACAAAGAACTTTGGGGCCCACATTCTACAAACTACTTTTTCTAGCTGATTTAGTATAGTTTTATGGCTTTCCATTGAGATTTAATCTAACATTTTTTTGCTTCCTCCAATCTAGTTGGAAATGATTAGGTTGTCATTAATTTCAATTTTAACGTTATAATTAATGTTTGTAGGGTGAAAATTGACACTTCTCTCATTGTCCTCTATTACATATTGTCTGATTTCAACTTTCACAATCAATTAATAAGTCGTTTTGGAAAACCTATAACATGAAAATTCCTCTCCATCTTAGAGATTTTGTTAGGAGTGTGATTCAATTTTATCACTATTGGTTGTATTTCTGCTTGGTTTCTGACTTCAACTTATTTGTAAGAATAGTTTATATTATGTTATTTTCTTTTTCACCCACTGAAAGAGGTTGGTTTTTCCATAATTTTATTTTTTTGAAATCCTAGCTTTTGACATACTTGTTCACCTCTTTTATGCACCATTCCTACAAGTATTCCTTTGATACTTGCACCTTTCACACATATTTTCTCTTGCATAATCAATGCATCATTTTCATACAGTTGGTATACATAATAACCATATGATCACACTGCCCTCTATTATGTTAAATGCACAATTTTCAAAGTTGCGCCACTATCTTAATGAGCACATGAACCTCTTTATAA
This sequence comes from Picea sitchensis, assembly GCA_010110895.2. NCBI lineage: Eukaryota > Viridiplantae > Streptophyta > Pinopsida > Pinales > Pinaceae > Picea > Picea sitchensis. Next base: position 13,793 of record SNQJ01S0140347.1, on the reverse strand, counting down.
ATTCCTTTTATTAAGTAGTATGTGATTTTTTATTTTTTATTTTATAAGTAATCTTCTATAAATTACCTCTCAAAATCATAAGTTACAATATTAACAGTCATTCCATAGTGTTGGTTGGTTTGAATCACCCAGAAGGGAAACCGGTTCAGCTGATATGGAAAAAACTATTTGATGGAAACAATAATCTGTTTATGAAAATCTAAAATGAGTTGTCTATGCAAGGCACCATGCAAGGCCCGAGAATAAGCAAAGACTATCATAATTAACCAACAAAATATAAAATACCAAGTCTCGAGCTCCTGATAAACTAAACATAAGAAACTAGCACATGTGCACATGCATAAAAATTAGAATCAGGCCAATGGCCGACCTACCCCTCTGTGTTGCTCGAGCTCGTCACCCGGTTGGATGGATCCTAAAGCGCAGGTCGAGCAAGAATGAGGCTAGGTATAGGTGGGGGGATCCACCAAGGGGACGACAAGGGAGGATGGAGGTGGTGGTTGGGCAGAAGACTCATGCAGAGGAGACGAAGGGACAGGGGGTGGTTATGAGGAGGAAGGTAAGTCCGGGAGAGGACATGGGGAGAAACCCAGAGAATTTCCCTAATGGTCATACCATTCCACGCAACAGACCGAGGGAGAAGATAGAGGGGGAAGGCTACATTGTCCAGAAGAGGACAAGGATGAAGCTGAGGTCGAAGTGTTGGGTACTAGGATAGTAGCAACAGGATCCGGGTGAGCCATGCGCCCAAATGTTTGATGCCAAATGGGGCCTTGCTTTGGTTTCCCTTGGATGCGAGGCATATCCAGTAGAGGAAAGGAGCATGAATCAATCGCATGGGGTTCATGGTGAAAATCCAGACCAGAGTTGAATGTAGAGAGGCCGTAAAACTGAAGTGAGTGAGTCGATTGATCCCGATGAAGGAGCGGTAGACCAACATAAAGACCAGAGGAATTCCTCGCAAAAGCGTTGAGGTGATGGATCAGGTGGAGCGATCGTCGCCATGATGAAACCAGGAGAGGTGGCACACAGGAGCAACAGAGTCGATACATAGTGGTATGAATGTCGATTGGAGACATAAGGGGAAACAATTAATAGGGAAAGGTGGCGCCACAGGTGCGTTTCACGTGTCCGCAGTAGGCATGGGATGCTCCACCCATCCCAATGGACACCTGGACCCTTCTAACACCCCATCCGAGGGAGTAGTATGTGAATTTTTAAGTTAAATCAAAATTTTAATTAATTCTTGACTAGCCTAACCTTGTTGTTCAATGTGTTTGGTTCTTTAATTTGTTTGGTGCTTATAAATTAAAGGAACAATGTTAGTAAAAAAACAAAAAAAAAAATGATTCTTTTTAGTAATTATCTCTTTTATAATTCCTTTCATTTTTTCACACTTATGTTTCATGCATTTCACTTCAATTCTTAGTCCTTTATTATTATTAAAACAAGATTTGGCTATCGCAATATCTGTCACAATTAAAAAAAGACTGAATCTGGATTTAATTGACTTGGAAAATATAATTTAATTTTAATTATGTAATTTATATTATAAATTATTATATAATTATCAATTAATTATAACAGTTATATTATATTATATTATATATAATAATTATAATTATAATTAATTAATAATAATAATAATTATAATTGAATAACCAATTTTTCACCATTCACCAAATTTTCCTTGAAATGTATTCTTAGCATGGTAATTTCTATTATTTTCATTGATTCATGTGGTTGTTGTAAAGTTATTATTACACATGTCGATGGAGTTTATTATGAGACATTACATGAAGAAAAAATCGACCATGACTATGGGTTAGTAAAAATAGTTGCTTTTGATAATCATCATGAACCAAAATGTCCCGACTTTTCTCAAAATGTGGTTGGCTTACCATTCATTGCTCGACAACAAGAACAACATGCAAATATTGTATATTAATGTACGTGTATGTGTCTTGATAAGAAGAAACCACAAAGTGATGGATGTAATGGATGTACGAGAGTAGTCAAAAATAATGAGTGCACCATTGTCAGGCCTAGAATAAAAAGTGAAATGACTAAACAAATCACTGAATAGATAAATACAATTTATTATTTAAAAAAATATAAAAACGTTAATATTAAACTTTGGATAAAAAATAAAATTTATAGTCCACAATAAACTAATATCCAATAAACATGCAAACTCATCACTATATACACTACCTACTACAGGTATAATAAGAACTAAGAGTGCAAATAAAAAAGGGATCGTAAAACTATTCCACGTGAAGGTATGTCCTTCACCTTATGCTCGTAAGTGTAAGTAATGTTCGCAAATCAGAAATGATTGGAAGTTTGAAATACTTCCTTTGGCACATCTAAAATCTAACTTCTTGTTTATATCTTAATGGTCAAAACTTAAAGAATTTGACTGGATAATTAACTCATTTCAAGCATTTGTCACTTTTAGTTTTTCCTTTTTCCGCAATTTCACTTAACATTTTGAGCATTTTCATTTAACATTTTACTTTTAGTATATCAGTTCATTTAGCATGCTTGAATCTATTCTTTTGTTTTTAAACATTTAAATTGCTAAAAACTTAAATAAATTGATTGGATAAAGAGCAAAATCATTTGAAGTATTTATCAGCTTTGGTTTTCCTTTTCACAATTTTTAGTCAAAGTTGTTCACACAACTTGTCCATATAATGAAAGACCTAAAAGTTCTTTTAAATTGGGTATGCTTTGCACATAATGTACGACTTAAAAGTTCTTTTAGATTGGGTATGCTTTGGACATAATGAAGGACCTATTTTTTTTAGATTGGGTATGCTCTTCACCTTTTCTCATAAGCGATTTTGGTAAATAAAAGATCCATATAATGAAAGACCTAAAAGTTCTTTTAAATGGGGTATGCTTTGCACATAATGTAGGACCTAAAAGTTCTTTTAGATTGGGTATGCTTTGGACATAATGAAGGACCTATTTTTTTTAGATTGGGTATGCTCTTCACCTTTTCTCATAAGCGATCTTGGTAAATAAAAGATCATTGAAAATTTGAAATGCCTCTTTCACCACACTTTAATCAAACATAGATTGATCATTACACCAAGTTTAGTTTTCTAAAAATAAAGAAATTAATACATAAACAAAGTAATATTCTCACTCGAAGTCTAAAAAAAAAATCTATAGATTAGCTATGATTATGGGATAGAGATCCAAATAAACCCTTATAATTGTCTTTCACATGACACATAGTTGTTTTCCTATGGAACTTTAAAATCCTTGTTGCATGAGTAGTAGTGTCTACGTTGCGTCAGGCGTGCAGGGGGTTTGAGGGGAGGTGTAGGGGGGCGAAAGCCCCCCGAGAAATGTTATTTTTCCTTGGGAAATGTGTCACAAATTTTCCCCTTTTTTGTGTTGCCTTAATTTTCATGTCCATTGTTGAGCGGTTTTTCGGCACATGGTTTTTGTCGATCATTTTCTATTTACAATTAAGGAATTAAGGTTGTTGACTAATCCAGGTCATCAAGTTAGGGTTTTAGATACCACCGGCTCCTATATGTATATTGTATTGTAAACAATGTATCACTAAGAATGAATACAAAATATGTTGGTTTTCCCGATTTGGGTTTCCAGGGCGAAAATATTTGTGTAATGTTTTTATTTTCCATTGTATCTTTTTTGTTCTTTTACTGAAATTCTATTTGCAGTAAATATTGAACAAGTTTAAAATCTACATTTGGTATTAGAGATTTGTTGGTTTCAGGGGAACGCCTTTGTGGTCAAGGGTTTGGCTCGGGGCTGTGATAAGTTTTGTTATAGTGGGAGATCTGTGGTATTGAATTTTCAGGTGAAAAGAAATGGTGAACAATTAGAAAATGGAGATCGAGAAGTTTAATGGGCAAAGTTTTGAGTTGTGGAAACTCAAGATGGAAGATCTGTTGGTGGATAGATATCAGTGGATTGCGGTGGATCCAGGTACTGCACCTACAGGAACATCAACAGATGACTGGAAAAAGTTGGATCGAAAGGAAAATGCACAATCTGACTGTGTCTCTCAGATTCAGTATTACTGAATGTGTCAGAGGAAGCTACAACTAAGGATTTATGGGATAAGTTGGGGAAGTTGTATCAGTCTAAGTCCCTAGTAAATAAACGATTCCTGAGAAATAAGTTGTATAACCTGAAGATGAGAGATGGAGAATCGGTGGCAGAGCATTTGAATTCCTTCAATACTTTGGTAAGTCAGTTAGTATCTGTTGAAATTAAAATTTCAGATGAAGATAAATGTATCATTTTACTATGTTCTTTCCCAGACTCGTGGGATAGTCTGGTTGTGGCTGTAGGTAGTAATACAATTTCCTTGAAGTTTGATGAAGTGGTCTAATCCTTGTTGTCGGAAGAGATGAGATGGAAGAATATGGAAGGACAGAGCACAAACACATTATTTTCAAGAGGACGTTCCCAAGAAAGAAATAGATCTAATTTCTCAAGTGGGAGATATAAGTCCAAGGGTAGATCTAAATCTCCCAGAATGTTTGTAAAGGTATGTTGGAGATGTGGAAAAGAAGGGCACTACAAGAAACAGTGTAGATCCAAAGTTGAGAAAAAGAAGGGATCTGAAGAATCTCCTTCTACATAAGAAAAGACCTCCAAGATAGAAGGAGGGGATGTGTACTTGGTTCTTCAAGCACACATATAGATCACGAGGCATGGTTGGTTGACTCAGGTGCATCCTTTCATATGACTCCTGTTGTTGGGAAAAATACCCTACGGACTCGCAAACTAGGGTCAGACTTGCATGCAGATTTTGACCGTAAAGAAATTACTTTTTAACCTACCACCCAAAACTTAAACCCCTCTTTCACGATACATGC
>SNQJ01S0140346.1:27143-42035 GCA_010110895.2 Picea sitchensis | reverse complement strand
TCCAATCAGATATAACACATTTGTTGGGTAGTACAAGAACTACTCTCAACAACAATAATGAAGGCCAAAGTTCATCAACATTCTAGTCTATTGTAAGGGAGTGGTGGTTGTATAACTAAACCATTAAGTAATTTGAGTCCACTTTCATTAATTCCATCTAGTTTAAGTCTTATTCCCTTTTTCTTCTTTGTGTGTGTGTGGCTGTGAACAATAAACATAGATCCACCATCAATGGTGTTTTGGAAATATTTCAATGATTATAAAATTTCCCACCATATCTTAAGAAAACTTTATTGTCAATATACTTTCTACATCTATAATTAAATTCATTGCACTCTTGTTTTATTAAATACATCAAGAGTGTGTTTTTTTTGTTTGTTTGTTTCAAATGATTAAAAGAATAAATATCTATAATTAAATGCATTACACTATTGCTTTATTAAATACATCAAGAGTTTTCTATTTGTTTTAAATGATTAAAGTGATAGAAACAATTTTTATTTTCAAGAATTATTAAACGAAATAACTTGATTAATATAATTATTGGAGGGAATATCTTGATGCATTAATTAGCTTTGTGTGCATGATAGTGTGTTAGACTATAGACTTCACTTTTAACCTCCACTATCATAAATTGTCAAGAGAAACTACTTTGTAGGGATATTCTAAAGACCCTGAGTGAAGGATGATATATGCTTCTAGGATCACCTAAAACAGACAAGGAAATTGGAATATGTAAAAGAAGTTTTTTGAGTTTTTCCAATCCTAGCTATGACTGTTGTACATAAGAAAATTAGAACATGTCAAAGAAATTTTTTGAGTTTACAATCCTAGCTATCCTTGTTGTACATAAGGAAATTGGAACATGTAAAAGAAGTTTTTTGAGTTTCAAATCCTAGTTGTGCTTGTTGTTCATGTGATAAGTAGGTTTCCCTACATTTAAAAATTGATTTGTTTTTTGAATAAATTTTCAATATTTTAGATTGAGTTATATTGATAAATGAATATGAGGTTTATAGAGTTTTTTTATCCTCTCAATGCTTCATATATTGCAGGTTAAAATGGATTTATCATTTTATTCTAGTTAGTATATTGGTGAGAAAATGTTGATGATATTGGTGAGAAAATGGATTTATTCATATTGGTGAGAAACTGTTGATTAGAAAATGCCAACAATCAAGCTATGGGTTTCTGACGACCAGTACCTGGTGATTGGATAGCGATTGGTGCTGGGCTCAGGTAAGCGATAGGGTAGAGAACTTATGGGAACTTATAGTTCTGTTGAGCTGACTTGGGGCAGTCATGCTTGAATTGCTTCTTCTCTCTTACATCTCTGCCAGGGGAGGGGCCTGCCCTCCTAACACTGACACTGCTCATGAGAAATTTTCCAACTCCTTATGGTAAGATGCAGGGAGCTTATTCATTCCCCCATCACCTCATGGGAAGGTTCCTCTTACTTTATCATCAACTAACAACCAAATTGAATTCATGGAACTGAATTTCAGTCAGGGAATCGAATTCATGAGACTCAGCCCACCTCAATCATTCATGAGGAAGCCGGTCTCAATGAACACCCAAAAACCCATTGCTGGACGAAGACTACTGGAAATACATGTTCACAAATTTTCGAATAGTATCTGAAATAACTCCACGATATCGAAATTAAAGCAAACAAAAGTTGTAGACTTATGTATTGTTTAGTGGAAAGAGGAAACCAGTTGGGCTCATTTTTCTTATTAAATAATAAATCTTAAAAACAAAAATTATTATTATTATTAAATAGAGGAACGAGTGATGTGAGATTACAATATAATTTTTTTACAAACTCTTACACATCGATTTCATGTTTTATTTTTAACATTGAATTATGATGGGTTTCTACCCAAGAGTGGTTTCTCTCCATCTTGAAAGCGTGGGATTACAAGGTACTCTCTCTCCTCTTCTCGGCAATCTCTCCTTTCTTAGAATTCTCGACCTTAGAAATAACAGTTTCCATGGTCACATTCCCTATCAATTGGGAACCCTCTTTCTCTTAAAGATGCTTGTCCTGCATCATAATCAGCTCCAAGATGGATGCCGCAGTTTACGGAACTTGACTCTGTCCTTTAACAATCTCTCAGGAAACATTCCCTCAGAAATATGTGTTCTCCCCAAGTTACTATTCATTGACTTATACCTTAACAATTTGACGGGTACAATCCCGGCCTGCTTAGGAAACATATCCTCTTTGCAGTACATATCTTTGACTTACAACAACCTTTTTAGATATTGGGAGTGTTCCTTCCGAACTGGGTATGCCAACCCAGCTAATTGTTATAGCTATAGGGGAAAACCATATCACCGGTCAAATTCCATCTTCCTTGTCTAACTGCACTAATATTCAGGTATTGGCGTTAACCCTTAACTAGGTTAAGGGTAACATTCCAGTGGAGTTGTGTAGCAAGAACACCCAATTGACGGGACTCTATCTATCCGATAATCAGCTAAGTGGTAGCATTCCTTCTTCCCTCTTCAATTGTACTAAGCTTCAACTGATCGATTTAGGGTTTAACCAGTTCAACAGTGTACCACCCACGGAGTTTGGTAAGTTGAAGCATCTCCGGCTGCTAAGCTTGGGATATAATCAACTGGCTAGCGGCAGCACCACGAGCTTGCCCGTTCTTACCGCTCTTACTAACTGTTACAACCTACAAGCAATAGAGTTATCCGATAATCATTTCACAGGACGTTTGCCCTTTTCTATAGGCCGCCTCTCTAAAATTTACCAGTTGACCTTGGGCGATAATGAATTAGTAGGAGAAATACCTCCACATATTGGAAACTTAAGTAGTTTAAATTATCTTCATTTAGATGACAATTCTTTTACAGGGTTAATCCCTTCTTCATTTAATATGATTCAAGGGCTAGAGAGGTTATATTTGGGAGGTAACAATTTACATGGAAATATCCCGAAAGAAATTGGGCAACTCAAAATCTTAGGTTTATTGGACCTTGAGGTAAATAATTTCTTTGGAATAATCCATGATTCTATTGGTCATCTTCAACAACTAATATATCTATATCTTGATCATAATTAATTATCAGGTAATATACCTGCAAGTCTAGGGAAATGTGTAAACTTACTACTGCTAGACTTATCTTACAACAAGCTTAGTGGGCACATACCTCCAGAGGTTGCAGGCCTTGCAAATATAGCTTTCTATTTCAACTTGTCCAATAATTTATTACAAGGCCCTGTGCCGTTGGGACTGACCAAGATGACTATGCTTCAAGCTATAGATATCTCTGCAAATGGGTTAATTGGTTCCATTCCAAGTGCACTCGGACGCTGTGTTGAAGTAGAATACTTGAATCTTTCCTACAACGCCCTTGATGGTCCAATTCCAGTTTCACTCGGTGAACTTCAGAGTCTTCAAGAAATGGATTTCTCTCCCAACAATTTGTCGGGTGGAATACCCGAGTCATTGGAAAATCTCAAAATGCTCCACCACTTGAATTTTTCATTCAACAAGTTGTCAGGAGAAGTCCCTATAAGTGGAGTTTTCAAAGAGCTTGGTGCCACTGCGTTTATGGGAAATCTTGGTCTTTGTGGACCTTGGGTAGGTTTGTCACCATGCTCTACTCACAAATATAAAAGTGTTTTGCATTTGAAAAGAGTCATCATACCTGTTGTTGCAGTGATAGCCACTGTTGTATTGTGTTTCTTTATGGGAATCTTGTGGAGACAAAATCACAAGAGACATACTCTTAGAGAGGTTGAGGCATCCTTAAATGTGGGGCACCGAAGAATTTCCTATGCAGAGCTCATTACTGCAATAGATGACTTTAGTGATGCCAACTTGTTAGGAGTTGGTAGTTTTGGGAAAGTGTTCAAAGGGGTTCTGAATGATGGCACAATGATTGTTGTCAAGCTTTTTAATCTAGAAAATGAAGGGGCTCACAAGAGTTTTAATAGGGAGTGCAAAGTTTTGGGTAGAGTTAGACACCGAAATTTGATTAGAATCATAACCTCTTATTCAGACCTCCAAATTAAAGCTTTAATATTTCCATTAATGCCAAGTGGAAGCTTGGAGAAGTGGTTATACCCCAATGGAGAAGAGGAAAGTGGTTTGAGTTTGATTCAAAGGTTGAATATAGCAATAGACATTGCATAGGCCATGACATATCTTCATCATCATTGTTTCATGCAAGTAATCCATTGTGATTTGAAACCTAACAATGTGCTTATGGGTGAAGATATGACTGCATATTTAATAGACTTTGGTATTGCTACCATATTTTTTGCAAATGATGAGATGATTGTATATTTAATAGACTTTGGTATTGCTACCATATTTTTTGCAAATGATGAGGATTCGATTTTCATTTCCACACATGCACTTAAAGGATCAACAAGGTACATTCCTCCAGATATTATTTAAACTAGATATCATATTTAGCAATGTTATAAGTTTCTTATATTTATTAAAAAATTGTGAATTGAAAACCTTAAGATGAGAATCTATGAATGCAAAATATGGAATAGGTGGACATGTTACAACAAAAGGTGATGTTTATAGCCATGGAATACTACTATTGGAGGTGCTCACTAGAAAGAAGCAAACCCACGACATGTTTGTGGAAGGAATGAACTTGCAAAAAATGGGTGGGGAGTGGTTTTCCAAATCAAGTAAGAGAAGTGGTGGACATGGGTCTACTGAGAATGACGGGTACATGTATTGAAGAAGATAAAGACTTCAATTGCCTCAATCAACTAATAAATATGGGTTTGCTTTGCACAAATGAATCCCCTTAAGGACGACCTACTATGATGGATGTTTTGAGTACACTACAAAGCATCAAAGACACCATTTTGGGAATTGTTGGCAACGAAAAATTCCAATCAGATATAACGCATTTGTTGGGTAGTACACGAACTACTCTCAACAACAATAATGAAGGCCAAAGTTCATCAACATTCTAGTCTATTGTAAGGGAGTGGTGGTTGTATAACTAAACCATTAAGTAATTTGAGTTCACTGTCATTAATTCCATCTAGTTTAAGTATTATTCCCTTTTTCTTCTTTGTGTAGAAATATCTATTGTCAGGTGTGTGTGGCTGTGAACAATAAACATAGATCCACCATCAATGGTGTTTTGGAAATATTTCAATGATTATAAATTTCCCACCATATCTTAAGAAAACTTTATCATCAATATACTTTCTACATCTATAATTGAATTCATTGCACTCTTGTTTTATTAAATACATCAATAGTTTTTTTTCAAATGATTAAAAGAATAATTATCTATAATTAAATGCATTACACTCTTGCTTTATTAAATACATCAAGAATTTTCTATTTGTTTTAAATGATTAAAGTGATAGAAACAATTTTTAGTTTCAGGAATTATTAAAGGGAATAACTTGAATAATATAATTATTGGAGAGAATATCTTGATGCATTAATTAGCTTTGTGTGCATGATAGTGTGTTTGACTATAGACTTCACTTTTAACCTCAACTGCCATAAATTGTCATGAGAAACTACTTTGTAGGGATATTCTAAAGACCCTGAATGAAGGATGATATATGCTTCACCACTTGAATACCCAAGTCCTTGGAAAATCTCAAAATGCTTCTCACAATTTGAATTTGTCATTCAACAAGTTGTCGGGAGAAGTCCCTAGAGGTGGAGTTTTCAAAGATCTTGGTTCCACTGCATTAATGGGAAATCTTGGTCTCTATGGACCTTGGGTAGGTTTGTCACCATGCTCTACTCGCAAACATAAAAGTATTTTGCATTTGAAAAGAATTATCATACCTATTGTTGCATTGATAGTCATTGTTGTATTGTGTTTGTTTATGATAATCTTGTGGAGACAAAATCACAAGAGACATACTCTTAGAGAAGTCAAGGCATCCTTAAATGTGGGGTACCAAAGAATTTCCTATGTAGAGCTCATCACTGCAACATATGACTTTAGTGATGCCAACTTGTTAGGAGTTGGTAGTTTTGGGAAAGTGTACAAAGGGGTGTTCTCAATGATGGCACAATGATTGTTGTCAAGATTATTAATCTAGAAAATGAGTACTCATAAGAATTTTGACAAAAGGAGTGCAAAATTTTGCAGAGTTATAACCATAATTTGATTAGAATCATAACCTCTTATTCAAACATACAAATGAAAGCTTTGATATTTCCATTAATGCCAAATGGAAGCTTGGAGAAGTGGTTATACCCCGATGGAGAAGAATAAAGTGGTTTTGGATTTGATCTAAAGGGTTTAGTAGCAATATACATTGCACAAGCCGTGGCATATCTTCATCATCATTACTTCATGCAAGTAATCCACTGCGATTTTGGAAAACCTAACAATGTACTTTTGGGTGAAGATATGACTGCATATTCAATAGACTTTGGCATTGCTACCATATGTTTTCAAATGATGAGGATTTAACTTTCACTTCTACACTTTCAATTAAGGGATCTGCAGGCTACATTCCTCCAAGTATTATTTAAACTAGATAGCATATTAAGAAATATTATGAGTTTGTTATATTTATTTAAAGTTGTGAACTAGACACCTTAAGAAGAGGATCTATGAATGCATAATATGGAATAGGTGGACATGTTACAACAAAAGGTGATGTTTATAGTTATGGAATACTACTGTTGGAGATGCTCACTATAAAGAAGCCGACCCACAACATGTCTGTGGAAGGAATGGGCTTGTGGAAATGGGTGTGGAGTCGTTTTCCAAACCGAGGAAGAGAAGTGGTGGACATGGGTCTACTGAGAATGACTGGTACATGTATTGAAGAAGATAAGGACCTCAATTGCCTTAATCAACTAATAAATGTGGGTTTGCTTTGCACAAATGAATCCCCCGAAGGACGACCTACTATGATGGATGTTTTGAGTACACTACAAAGCATCAAAGACACTTATCTGAGCCTCGTTCCAAAATTTCAATCAGATATAACACAATTGTTGGGCACTACAAGAAGTACTCTCAACAACATTAATGAAGGCCAAAGTTCATCAACATTCTAGTCTATTGTAAGGGAGTAGTGGTTGTATAACTAAACCATTAAGCAATTTGAGTCCACTGTCATTAATTCCATCTAGTTTAAGTCTTATTCCCATTTACTTCTTGTGTAGAAATCTCTGTCGTGTGTGGCTCTCAACAATGTTCTAGATCCACTATGAATTCAATTGGAAATATTTCAATGATTATAAAATTTCCCACCATATCTTAAGAAAAATTTAGCATCAATATATTTTCTACATCTATAATTAAATGCATTATACATCAAGAGTTTTTTTTTTGTTTCAAATGATTAAAGAATAAATATCTATAATTAAATGCATTACACTTTTTCTTTATTAAATACATCAAGAGTTTTGTATTTGTTTTAATGATTAAAATGATAGAAATGATTTTTAGTTTCAAGAATTATTAAAAGGAATAACTTGATTAATATAATTATTGGAGGGAAGGATATTCTAAAGACCCCGAGTGAAGGATCATATATATTTCTAAGATCATCTAAAAATAATAGACATAAGGAAATTAGAACATGTCAAAGAAGTTTTTTGAGTTTATAATCCTAGCTATGCTTGTTGTACATAAGGAAATTAGAACACGTCAAAGAAGTTTTTTTGAGTTTCCAATCCTAACTATGTTTGTTGTACATAAGAAAATTAGAACATGTAAAAGAAATGCTTCTTATACATAAGGAAATTAGAACATGTAAAATAAGTTTTTTGAGTTTCAAACTTAGTTGGCTTTTGTTATTCATGTGATAAGTAGTTTCCTACATTTAAAAATTGATCAGCTTGTTTTTCTATCATCAATTTTTCAATATTTTAGATTAAGTTGTATTGATAAATGAATATGAGGTTTAAAGAGTTTTTTTATTCTCTCACTACTAGTTAGTATATTGGATTTATTCGTATTACTGAATGAATCCATTCACTACTCTAACAACAGATTCTTATGAGAGATCTAGGTTATTTCCATTTTGGTACTTTGGTTAAGGAAACATGTCCATGGTTAAAAAATTTAGAGTCCCTATCAATTGGGAAGCCTCTTTCACTTAAAGATGCTTTGCCTGTCTATTAATGAGCTCCAAGGTTCTATTCCTCCCACTCTTGGTGGCTGCCACAGTTTAAAGAACTTGACTCTATCCTATGACAATCTCACAGGAAACATTCCCTCAAAAATATGTGTTCTCCCCAAGTTACTTGGGAATCAACCATTTGACAGGTACAATCCTGGCCTGCTTAGGAAACATGTCCTCTTTACACTACATAGGTTTGTGTAGCAACAACCTTCACAGGAGTGTTCCTTCCAAACTGGGTATGCTAAGCTAGCTGATATTTATAGGTATGGACGAAAACCATATCACAGGTCAATTTCCATCTTCCTTGTCTAATTGCACCAATCTTTAGGTATTGGGGTTAGCCTTTAACTAGGTTACTGGTAACATTCCAGCAGAGTTGTGTAGCAAGAACACCCAGTTGACAAGACTCTATCTGGACTTTAATCAGCTGAGTGGCAGCATTTCTTCTTCCCTCTTCAATTGTACTATGTTTCAACATATCGATTTAGGGACTAACCAGTTTAGCGGTGTAGTGCCCACAGAGTTTGGTAAGTTGAAGAATCTCTATTGGCTAAGCTTAGGAGACAATCAACTGACTAGTGACAACTCCACGACCTTGCATGTTATTAGTGCTCTTACTAACTATTCGAATCTACAATCAATGGAGTTAAACAATAATCATTTCACGAGACGTTTTCCCTTTTCTATAGGCCACCTCTCTAAAATTTACTGGTTGAACTTGAACTTGGGCAGTAATGAATTAGAAGGAGAAATACCTCCACAGATTGGAAACCTAACTAGTTTAAATGTGCTTGGTTTAGACTCTAATTATTTTATAGGGTCAATCCCTTCTTCACTTAATAATACGCTTCTGCACCCTCGAGAGGTTATCTTTGGGATTCAACAATTTACAAGGAAACATCTTGAATGAAATCGAGAAACCAATAAGCTTAGGTTCATTGGCCCTCGAGCAAAATAATCTCTTTGGAATAATCCCTGATTATGTTGCCCTTCTCCATCAACTAAGATATCTATATCCTCATGCTCAATCAATTATCAGGTAATATGCCTACAAGTCTAGGGAAATGAATTTACTACCGCTAGACCTATCACACAACAAGCTCAATGGGCACATAACTCGAGAGGTTGCGTGCCCTGTACCTAGCTTCTATTTCGTGCTGTCCAACACTTATTACAAGGCCTAGTGACGCCGGGTACCAACTAAGATGACTATGCTTCAGTTTTATAGATATCTCTCCAAATTGCTAATTGTCAGCATTCCAAGTGCATTGGGGAGCCGGAGTGAAGTAGAATACTTGAATATTTCCTACAATGTCGTTGATGGTCCAATTCCAGTTTCGTTTGGTGAACTTCAGAGTCTTCAGGAAATGAATTTGTCTTCCAACAATTTGTTGGGTGGAATACCCAAGTCATTGGAAAATCTGAAAATGCTCCATCACTTGAATTTGTCATTCAACAAGTTGTCGGGAGAAGTCCCTAGAGGTGGAGTTTCAAAGAGCCTGGTGCCATTTCGTTTATGGGAAATCTTGGTCCTTGTTGACCTTGGGTAGGTTTGTCATTGTGCTCTACTCACAAACATAAAAGTGTTTTGTATTTGAAAAGAGTTATCATACATGTTGTCATTGTTGCAGTGATTGTTCTATTGTGTTTGTTTCTGGGAATCTTGTGGAGACAAAATCACAAGAGACATACTCTTTGAGAGGAGGCCTAGGCATCCTTAAATGTGGGGCATAGAAGAATTTCCTATGCAGAGCTCATCATTGCAACAGATGACTTTAGTGATGCCAACTTGTTAAGAGTTGGTATTTTTGGGAAAGTGTCTAAAGGGTTCTGAATGATGGCACAATGATAGATGTCAATCTTCTTAAACTGGAAAATGAAGGGGCTCACAAGAGTTTTAATAAGGAGTGCAAAGTTTTGAGTAGAGTTAGACACCGAAATTTGATTAGAATCATAGGCTCTTATTCAGACCTCCAAATCAAAGATTTAATATTTCCATTAATGCCAAGTGGAATCTTGGAGAAGTGGTTATACCCCGATGGAGAAGAGGAAACTGGTTTGAGTTTGATTCAAAGGTTAAATATAGCAATAGACATTGCACAGGCCATGACATATCTTCACCATCACTGTTTCATGCAAGTAATCCATTGTGATTTGAAACCCAACAATGTGCTTATGGGTGAAGATATCACTGCATATTTAATAGACTTTGTATTGCTACCTTATGTTTTGAAAATGATGAGGATTCAAATTTCATTTCCACACATGCACTTAAAGGATCAACAGGGTACATTTCTCCAGGTATTATTTAAACTAGATAACATATTAAGCAATGTTATAAGTTTCTACATTATTAAAAATTGTGAATTGAAAACATTAAGATGAGAATCTATGAATGTAGAATATGGAATGGGAAGACAATTTACAACAAAAGGTGATGCTTATAGCTATGGAATACTATTGTTGGAGATTCTCACTAGAAAGAAGCCAACCTACCTACATATTTCTTTGTGGAAGGAAATGAACTTGCGTAATGGTGGGGAGTTCTTTCCAAATCGAGTAAGAGAAGTGGTGGACATGGGTCTACTAAGAATGACTAGTACATGTATTGAAGAAGATAAAGACTTCAACTACCTCAATCAACTAATAAATGTGGGCTTGCTCTGCACAAATGAATCCCCTGAAGGACGACCTATTATGATGGATATTTTGAGTACACTACAAAGCATCAAAGACACTTTTATGAGCCTCGTTCCAAAATTCCAATCAGATATAACATATTTGTTGGGAAATAAAAGAACTACTCTCAACAACACTAGTGAAGGCCAAAGTTCATCAACATTCTAGTCTATTGTAAGGAAGTGGTGGTTGTATAACTAAACCATTAAGTAATTTAAGTCCATTGTCATTAATTCCATCTAGTTTAAGTCTTATTCCTTTTTTCTTCTTTGTGTGTGTGTGGCTGTGAACAATAAACTTAGATTCACCATGAATGGTGTTTTGGAAATATTTCAATGATTATAAAATTTCCCACCATATCTTAACAAAACTTTATCGTCAATATATTTTCTACATCTATAATTAAATTCATTGCACCTTTGTTTTATTAAATACATCAGAGTTTTTTCAATTGATTAAAATAATAAATATCTATAACTAAATGCATTACACTATTGCTTTATTAAATACATCAAGAGTTTTCTATTTGTTCTTTAAATGATTAAAGTGATAGAAACAATTTTTAGTTTCAAGAATTATTAAAGGCAATAACTTGATTAATATAATTATTAGAGGGAATATCTTGATGCATTAATTAGCTTTGTGTGCATGATAGTGTGTTAGATTATAGACTTCACTTTTAACCTCCACTGTCATAAATTGCAGAAATGGGTGGGGAGTCCTTTTCCAAATCGAGTAAGAGAATTGGTGGACATGGGTCTACTGAGAATCACTGGTACATGTATTGAAGAAGATAAAGACTTCAACTGCCTCAATCAAATGATAAATGTGGGCTTTCTTTGCACAAACGAATCCTCAAGGACGACCTACTATGATGGATGTTTTGAGTACACTACAAAGCATCAAAGACACATTTTTGGGAATTGTTGGCAACCAAAAATTCCAATTAGATATAACACATTTGTTGGGTAGTACAAGAACTAATCTCAACAACAATAATGAAGGCCAAAGTTCATCAACATTCTAGTCTATTGTAAGGGAGTGGTGATTGTATAACTAAACCATTAAGTAATTTGAGTCCATTGTCACACTCCATCTAGTTTAGTCTTATTCCTTTTTCTCTTGTGTGTGTGTGGATGTGAATAATAAACTTAGATCCACCATGAATGGTGTTTTGAAATATTTCAATGATTATAAAATTTCCCACCATAACTTAAGAAAACTTTATCGTCAATATATTTTCTACATCTATAATTAAATTCAATGCACTCTTGTTTTATTAAATACATCAAGAGTTTTTTTTTTTTTTTTTCAATTGATTAAAATAATAAATATCTATAATTAAATGCATTACAATATTGCTTTATTAAATACATCAAGAGTTTTCTATTTGTTTTAAATGATTAAAGTGATAGAAACAACTTTTAGTTTCAAGAATTATTAAAGGCAATAACTTGATTAATATAATTATTGGAGGGAATATCTTGATGCATTAATTAGCTTTGTGTGCATGATAGTGTGTTAGACTATACAATTCACTTTTAACCTCCACTGTCATAAATTGTCATGAGAAACTACTTTGTAGGGATATTGTGAAGGGTGATATATGCTTCTAGGATCATCTAAAATAGACAAGGAAATTTGAATATGTAAAAGAAGTTTTTTAAGTTTTTCCAATCCTAGCTATGATTGTTGTACATAAGGAAATTAGACCATGTCAAAGAAGTTTTTTGACATGGTCTAATTTCCTTATGTACAACAAGTATAAGGAAATTAGAACATGTAAAAAAAAGTTTTTGAGTTTCAAATTCTAGTTGTGCTTGTTGTTCATGTGATAAGTAGGTTTCCCTACAATTAAAAATTGATAAGGTTGTTTTTCAAATAAATTTCCAGTATTTTAGATTGAGTTATAGACTTCATTTATTGTTTAGTGGAAAGAGGAAACTAGTTAGGCTCATTTTTCTTATTAAATAATAAATCTCTAAAACAACAATTATTATTTTTATTATTAAATAGAGGAACGAGTGATGTGACATTACAATATAATTTTTTCACAAACTCTTACACATCGATTTCATGTTTTATTTTTAACATTGAATTATGATGGGTTTCTACGGATGCGAGATTACAAATAATAATGTAATTTTTCACTGTGAATAGTGTTTGGAAAATTTTATGTTCACTATCCTTTCTACATTTATAATTAAATGAGTTGCACTCTAGTTTTATTAAATACATAAAAAGTTTTGTATTTGTTTTAAATGATTAAAATAATAGAATGATATCCTTTCTACATTTATAATTAAATGAGTTGCAGGCTAGTTTTATTAAATATATAAAGAGTTTTGTATTTGTTTTAAATGATTAAAAATAGAATGATTGTCAGTTTTAAGAATTATTAAAGAGAATATCTTGATTAATATCATTATTGAAAAGGAATATCTGAATAATATTATTGAAAGGAATATCTTGATGCATTAAATAGCTTTGTGTGCATGAGAGTGTGCTAAACTCTATACCTCACTTTTAACCTTAACTAACAAAGCTCACTTTTAGCCTCCACTACCAGAAATTGTCAATGGAACTACTTTGTAGGGATATTCTAAAGACCTTGAGTGAAGGAAGATATACCCTTCTAGGATCATCTATAATAGACAAGGAAATTAAAACATGTAATTTTTTTTTCTACTTTTTAACCCTAGTTGTGCTTGTTGTACATGTGATAACTAGACTTTCCTACATTTAAAAATTGATAAGGTTGTTTTTCCAATAAATTTGAAGTATTTTAGATTGAGTTGTATTGAGAAATGAACTAGAGGTTCATAGGTTTTTTTTAATCCCTTTCAGTGTTTAACAGATTCGAGGTTAAAATGGATTTTATGCTAATTAGTATTTGGAATTGAATCATATTGGTGAATGAATGCATTCCCTAGTCTAACTCCAAACTCTTATGAGAGATATTTCCATTTTTCTTGGAAGAACCCAAAAAAACATAGTAGAAGAACTTGGAATCTTTGGATGTGGTTGGAAACTTGGGGGCTTCAACACATATACATGCAGTGGGTCATGATTCTGTGCATGTGAGTATATTATTGAAGGTTTGGATGGGATTGATTTATGCATCCCCTTGAAATTTTATATTCCTAGAGATCAAATGCATTCATTTGCTCCATCACTTCTTAATTTGTTTTCCTTAGAAATCTTAAAATATTGCTAAAATATCAATGTTCGTTTGTCCAAAACCAAGTATACCAAGTATTTTTGATGAAAATATTAATGGCTTAGGTACCTTGTTAAAGGCCTCAATCTGGTCTCTTGGTTAAGGAAACATGTCCATGGTTAAAAGGTTTAGATTTCCAGTTTCCTCAATATTATCGGTAATGATTCCATTGGCTCATTTCAATTCAAATACATGCTTGATATGTTGTCCAGTTTATGCTTCTTACATTATTGCATATTGACAAATTATATACAAATAAATATGTATGAATATAAAGGAAGAACATTTAGATTCTCCTAAATCACTATAGACTAAAACATGTATTTGATGGATATACAAAGGAGCTTTCAATCTTCTTAATGAAAGATTGAAGACTCCTATGCTTTTAACAAGGATGTTGTAGTACACAAACTATTTCCATCATTTCATGAATGGATTGTGTTCCTCTGGGGGATAACTAGTGAGTATAATAAAAGCAAGCAACAAACTTAACTACATAATATAACCATACATATTAGATGTTGTGCATCATGTTTGAGTATATTTTATTTCCACTGTAATCCAATGTGTATCAATCAAGGATACATAAACCAAGCAGCTTAAGAGCTTATGTGTAGTTTCCTAAAGTGATCATTGTATAAAAATATAAAAGCATTAAATTTATTAAAAACTATGGTAGATGTTTTTAAGAATAATAAAAAAAAAAAACTCAAAATCCTTATTGTTTATATATGCTTCTCCATCCTTATTTTAGAGTGATCAATATCTCATATCTAGAACAAATCATATATTGTATATTACCATGTAGTGCTCCATATGGACTATGATTTTTGTTCATTTTTCTTTCACATTAAATTGTCGGCAAAATGCCATCTTTTTTTTT
>SNQJ01S0140346.1:0-25086 GCA_010110895.2 Picea sitchensis | reverse complement strand
GAAAGAAAATTTCGTGTGTCCAAATTATCAAAGGTAATTCACAAATTATAATTACAAAGTGCAACAAATCCTTTAGGGACATGTGTATTGTAATTCTTCAACAAATTGGTGACTACTAACTCCTCTCTAAAATCTAAAATATTTCTCACATGCTTTTGTACTTCTAGAATGTAGAAATATCATGCATTTGGTAGCAAGGCAATCTACCAAAATTTTACTCTAGAATGAGTGAAAAAAACCTAGAATTTTACTCTTTCTACCAAAATTGGTCAACTCCCATAAATTTAATTAGTGTATTGCTAAAGAACAAGAGTTCAATGCCCTAGACCCCATAGTGGGTGCACATAAAGATATGGGGAGCATGGGACCTAGAGGATCTCAACAAATACAAGTACCTTACCATTGGAATGTTTTCATTATTATCCATACATCTCCTTACATGATGCTAACCTATTGCTCTAGCAAAGTGTGAATGAGTTGGGAGAATCTAGAATTCAAAAATCATTAGAAGAAGTTGATATGGGTGTTGGAGTGGTAGTAGCAAGAATCACCTACTTATATTGGGGATGGTTTCACTATGGGGAACTTGTAGGTTTATGGAAATTTTCTTGGAGAGCTTGATTTTCAAGTCTTTCTAGCCGTTTTGTCTATGGGTTTAAACAATTTTCCATCTTATGAAGGAGATGCAAGCCAAGTTTTTGTTGTATGACGTGTGTTGGAACCCAAAGTTTTTGGTAAAGATCATGCATGCGCACAAATGAAGTTGTGTGTGCATTTCAGTATTGTGCACAATAGGTGAGATGAGGTTCGCATGCCAGTTCGAGTTTTTTTATTGCACGCCAATCTAAAGTTTACCAATGTGTCCTAGTCCAAGTTTTGTGATGTGCATAAAAAATCAATAAGATCCTACATGCACACCAGAATCCCGACCTACTTAGGAAACATTTCCTCTTTGCACTACATATGTTTGCATAGCAACAAACACATCACGACAATGTTCCTTTCGAACAAGGTATGCTAATCCAATTGTGTTGGGTATGTGTTATATTCTTTGCATGACTAGCCCTAGTTTCTGCTACGTTCCGCCGGGTGCACGAGCGGGGTGGGAGCGCCAGGCTCCCCCTTTGGGGGTCATAGGAGGGTGATAGCCCCCCTGTGCAGGGGTTGGGGGGCAGCGCCCCCAAGAATTGTTTTTCTCCTCAGGAAACATGTCACCTTTTTTGTCTCATTTTTCATTTTGCCTCGATTTTCCTGTCCATTGTTGGACGGTTTTTCGGCACATGGTTTTTTCCGATGGTTTTCTATTTCTTGTTAAGGAATTAGGGTTGTTGACTAATCCAGGTCATTGGGTTAAGGTTTTGGATGTCGATGGCTCCTATATGTATATTTTATTGTAAACATTCTATGATATGAATGAATATAGAATATGTTGGTTTTCCCGGTTTGGGTTTCCAGGGGAAAATTATATGTGTAATGTGTGTATTTGACATTGTATATTTTTTGTTCTTTTAATGAAAATTTGTTTGTAGTAAATATTGTAAAAGGTTAAAATCTACATTTTGTTTCAGAGAAATTATTGGCTTCAGGCGAATGCCTTTGTGGTCAAGGGTTTGGCTCGGAACTGTGATAATCCTTGTTACAATGGGAGATCTGCAGTATTGATTCTCCAGGTGAAGAGAAATGGCGAGTAGTTTGAAAATGGATATCGAGAAGTTTAATTGGAAAATTTTTGAGCCATGGAAGCTCAAGATGGAAGATATGTTGGTGGACAAAGATCAATGGATCGCGACGGATCCATGCACTTAACCTACATGAACTTTAGAAGATGACTAGAAAAAGTTGGATTGGAAAGAGAATAGTACAATCCGACTGTGTCTCTCAAATTCAGTATTACTAAATGTATCAGAGGAAGCTACAACTAAGGATTTAGGGATAAGTTGGGGAAGTTGTATCAGTCTAAGTCCCTAGTAAATAAACTATTCCTGAGAAATAAGTTTTATAACCTAAGGATGAGAGATGGAGACTCGGTGGTAGAGCATTTGAACGCCTTCAATATTGTGATAAGTCAATTAGTATATGTTGAGATTAAAATTTCAGATGAAGATAAGTGTATCAGTTTAGTGTTCTCTTTACTAGACTTGTGGGATACTTTGGTTGTGGCCATAGGTGGTAATACAACTACCTTGAAGTTTGATGAAGTGGTTTCATCCTTGTTTTCGGAGGAGATGAGACGAAAGAACATGGAAGGACAAAGCACATGTACATTATTTTCAAGAGGACGCTCCCAAGAAAGAAATATATCCAAGTCCTCAAGTGGGATATCTAAGTCTAAGGGTAGATCTAAATCTCTCGGAAATTTTGTAAATGTATGTTGGAGATGTGGAAAAGAAGGGAACTACAAGAAGCATTGTAGATCCAAAGTTGAGAAAAAGAAGGGATTTGAAGAAGCTCCTTTTACAGAATTAAATACCTCTAAGGAAGAAGGAGGGGATGTGTAGGACTCTTTAAGCATACATGCAGATCATGAGGCATGGTTGGTTGAATTAGGTGCATCCTTTCATATGACTCCCCACAGGGAGTGGTTCTATGAATATGAAAGGTATGATGGAGGTAATGTTTTCCTAGGTGATGACTCGACAACCATAATCATAGGACAAGGAAAAGTCATGTTGAGGCTCATATATGGAAGGATTAGAAAACTACCTGGTGTTCTACACATCCCAGAATTGGCCATAAATTTTATTTATGTAAGCAAAATGGACAATGCAGGGGTAAAAACAATATTTGAAAAGGAAACTTCCAGGATGGTTCGAGGAGAAATGGTGTTGTTGAAGGGAGTTTGGTTTGGAACTTTGTATAAGTTGCAAGGAAGCACTATTAGTGAAGGGTGTAATAGTTCCATTGTTCCTTATATTGGATTTGAAGAAGAAAAAAATCCTACAGTCTCTGGAGAAAAGGTTATGATATGGCATCAAAGACTTGGGCATATCATAAAGAAGGGTCTTCAACTACTAGATGGTAAAGGTATGGTTGAAGGTATATCTAATTTCTCTCTGTATTTTGATTTCTATGAACATTGTGTATATGGGAAGTAGAATTGGGTAAGATTCCCCTTTAGTGAAATGAGGACAAAAGGAATTTTATAGCTAGTTCACAGTGATGTGTTTGGACCTGTGTCAGTTCCATCATTGGGAAAATATGTGTACTTTGTCTCATTTATAGATAAATTATCAAGGAATACTTGGATATATTTCCTCGTGAAGAAATATGAAGTCTTTAATAGGTTTAAAGAGTTTAAGGCTCTTGTTGAGAATCAAACGTAGAAAATAATTAAGGTGTTGAGGACAGATAGTGGCGGAGAGTTCTATGGGAATGAATTTGAAGAATTATGTAAGAAATGCGATATAGCAAGGCAGAATAATACTCCATATAAACCTCATTATAATGGAGTTGCAGAAAGGATGAACATGACATTGATGGAAAAAGAAAGGTGCATGCTAAATGGTGTCAGGTTAGGGAAAGAATTCTGGGCAGAGGCAATGGGTACTACATGTTACCTGGTCATCAGATCACCCTCATCAACATTGGATGACAAGACTCCATAAGAGGTGTGGAATGGTAAGAAACCTTCTCTCACACATATCAAGGTATTTGGCTATAAGGCCTATGTTCATGTTCCAAAGGAAAACAAGAGTAAGCTAGATAAGAAGGATGAAAAGTGTATCTTTATTGGGTATAAAGATGATATTAAAGGTTATAATCTTTGGAACCCAGAAACTAAGAAGGTTGTGTATAGCCGAGATGTGGTATTTAGAGAAATAAAATATGTTGTCAAACAACATGTCCTACCAAGTAAGGGAGAGCTAGAGAAAACAGAGTTTGATTTAAAGGACGATGAATCAAACTCTACATAAGAACAAGAATACAAAGAAGAAGATCCTCATACCCCGGTATTGAGGATATCGGTTCGGGAAAGAAGGAAACCAGAACGATATAATCCAAATGATTTCTATTCAAATTTTTCTATTTCTATTACTAATGATGATCCTAGAACTGTTAGGGAGGCAATGGATTCATAGGATGGAAAACTATGGAAAAATGCCATGGATGAAGAAATGGCAGCCTTGGATAAGAATGAGGCTTGGAATCTAGTGGAGTTGTCAACTGGAATAAATCCCATCGGTAGCAAATGGTTATTTAAAAAGAAGATGAATGCAGAAGGAAAAGTGGAGAAATAGAAATCTCGGTTAGTAGCAAAGGGTTATTCCCAGGTTGAGGGAATTCATTTTTGGTGAGAATTTTTCTCATGTTGCCAAGTCAACTTCTATTATATTTATGTTATCTGTTGCTACTGTGTCTTATTTTGAGGTAGAACAGATGGATGTGAAGACAACATTCCTACATGGGGATCTGGAAGAAGAAATCTATATGAAGCAACCATAAGGTTTTGTTGTAAATGGAAAGAAGGAGCTGATATGCTAGCTGAAAAATACCCTGTATGGTTTAAAACAATCACCAAAGATGTGGCATAAAAAATTTGATTCTTATATGTTGGGACTTGGCTTCACAAGAAGCAAAGAGGATCATTGTGTATATTTTAAATTAAGTGGTGATCATTCGATTTATTTGGTCTTATATGTGCATGACATGTTGTTGATAGGAAACAAAAAGGAGATTATCCAGGATGTGAAAAATCAGTTTTCCTGTAAATTTGACATGAAGGATCTTTGTTCTGCAAATTTCATTTTGGGCATGTGATGCAGGAGAATCTCTCCACGTCAAGCAGCCAACTAGCCAACCACGTCTTGCGTGTGCATTTAAGATGAAGAGAGGTGCAACCCTCATCTTTTAATTTGTAATTGAATGCAATTTAATGCTTAAGCTGGTGAGCTGTGAAGCCGTGCCTTTGTGCAGGTTGTAGATAAGATAGGCCTTTAATGTTTTGAAAGGCTGAGATCTAGATCCAGAGAGTGGACTAGACAACCCATTTAATGCAATTGAATAGGGTAGGTAGGTTGGAGGGAAGCGCTCTAAGAGCCCCCTCGGGTAAAAGATATTTTTTTTTAGTATCTCTTTGGTAGAATAGAGTTGAAGTTGTAGAGGATGAGAATAGAGAGGAGATGAGACCTTGTTATAGGTTGTGCTTAGGAACACCTTGTAAAAATAGGCATTTTCCATTTAATATAAACAGAAGCATTTTTTCCTGCATGTATTTCTATGTTATGTGGATGTCTGTGAGTGTTCTTCATATGATATGAATGTATGTTGTAGATGTATATTGTAGGGTTGCATTTGCAGGAGTGTGTGTGATTTCAGGTGAAGGTATTTGAGGTCTCATGCCAGGAGGGTGTGATAGAGTACTGCGGTCTATGAATACCGGTGCAATGAAGCACTTTTGAATACTGCGGGTTCATACAAGGACGTGCTGCAGCACAGGAACTGGAATCAAAAACTCAGGGAATACCTCAAGGTTGTTGAATACCTTAGAGGCAAGGCTGTAAGGGAAGAACACAATTGCAGAAAAAATCACTGAGGATTATGTGAAGCTCTGCCAAGTGGGCATTGAGCATATGCACAGTGGTGCATTGAGAAGAACTCTGCTGTGAGTTCAGGAAGAAGAATCAGAATCACTGAGTATTTTGTGAAACTCTACCAGGTGGGCATTGAGCAGGTCTGAGGAGTGCCCAGAAGAAGACATAACTGTTGGATGTTCTGGGAAAAGATACTCTGCCAGGTGGGCATTTGAGGAATTGTGCAGAAAGGCACATAAGAGAAGAGAACCCTTCAAGTTCAGGAATTTGAAGGAAGAATCCACTGAGGGATCTTCACAGGGTTGTTGAACACCCTGTAGGCTCAGCAAGGGGTTGCTTGAGTGAAGGATAGCCAGGAGGGCATCCATACTTCTCCATCTGAGGGAGAGGGAAGAAAGGACAAAATCTCTTAGGGGTCTGAGTACTTGGAAAGCTCAGGAGGGATAGCACCTGTGTGTGCATGTAAATACCCTATAGAGACATAGGAGTTGAAGAATCCTTCAAGGATTCGAAAGAAGGATAAACTCAGGAGGGTTAGCATTTTTATACGCATGGCGAAGCTCCGAGTCGTGGAGTTCATGGAGACGAAGCAAAGGTCGAGGCCTTTGAGGAACTTGGAATTCTTCCAAGTCTTGGAAGAATACGCAAAAGCTCAGAAAGAACACACCAGCCATTAGATCAGTCGGAGAGATCTGGACTGTTGAAATTCTATGTCCAGGGGCGCATAGGAGAAGTGCACAGAAGGGAGAGATCGTGAGCCTTTGGATCTCATTCAGAAATCCCATCAGCCATCGGATCAAACAAGAGGTGCACGAGGTTTAACTCTTCTCACGCCAGGCAAAAGTCCTGACAGGTATCGAGACATCGACATTCGTGAAATCGGGGATATCCAGGACATGAGGAGAGTCACTTGGCACCAAGAAGTCCCGAATCAACGAAATCTGATCTGAGCCATTCGTTTAGGGAGTATATGCATGTCACGAGATTACCCACATCAGGGACTCAGGCATCGGAGGTTGGAAGAGGAAGTCTTTGAATTCACAAGTGGCGAGAAGGCGAGAGCTCCATGTTGTGGGGCCTAACTGACGTCACATCAGGATATCGACATTTGGGATATCGGAGATCTTGAGGTCAAGAATTTGGGAAATCAGTGGCGAAAGTCCCGAAATTGCGAGATTGGATCAGGGTTGTCCATCTATTGGGGACACGTGGTGAGGATCCAGACTATCGAGAAAAGTCCGGATAGAAAGCCAAATCGATGCATCGAGGTTCGACGTTTCGCGAATCTTGAGAGCAAGGATTTTGGAGCAGCAGAAGTCATGAAATTGTGAGAGGCGATCAAAACTGTCCATCATAGGAGGACGCGTGGAGGAGATCAGGGTATTCGGGAGATTTCCCAAAAGAGAATTGCCTGCTGGCATATTGGGAGTTGGGAGTCGGCAAAGTGAGTCATTTGATATCGCGAATGGAAAAATCGTGATAGAGGAAAGGTCCCGATAGGAGAGCCACATCGGAAAATCTCGGATCGGGATATCGGGAATCCCGTGGACAAAGTGTTTATGCATTTCGGCATTGCGATGTCCGAAACCCCGATAGGAGGATATAAGGTTGCGGTCTTATGAGTGGAGGTCACATGGACCAGGGTGTAGCCAGAAGGGGCTAAGGGACAAAGATGGGGAATTGGCTCATTGGAGATCGGGAGATTGCGGGGATAGAGGTTCGTGACATCGAGGATCACGAAACCCCGAATCCCGATAAGGAGATAAGACTGCGGTCTTATGAGGACTAGTCATATGGAATAGGGGCATAGCCAGGATGGGCTACGTCCGGAAGGGAGTGCATCGGCGAATCGGAGTTCGGGAGTTCAAGAGGATAGTAACTCTCGACATCAGAAAACAAGAAACTCCAAAACCCAAAATTAAGAATCGGGAAAACTCATGGTCATGTGAAAAGGACTGTGTGGGTAAGAAGAAGTACCTGTGGATTGGGTTTTCATCAGAGATTCCAGCAGGGAATCAGAAGAGCCACTTCATCTCAAAGGGGAATTCAAGTGATCCTGTGAGCAAGAGCGTGACGAGGTGGAGGTTGCGGGGCTTACTGCATCAAGTGGTATCAGAGCTAGAACTCTATTTGTATATTGTAAGCAGATGGAGAAGGAAAAAGAGGACAGAGCGTTGGAGACTCTGTAAGGATTTGTTTGTAGGTAGGCAACATTCCATAAGCAGTCAGAAGAACTGTAAGATGAAGCTAGAAACACTCTTAGTGCGGAGTGACGGCAACAGGTTTTCTAGGAAAGCAGACAGAGACAACACAATGGTTACTAAAGACCATAGGCATGCTGGGAGAAAGAGCAAAGTAGAAAATCTTGAAGAAATGGATAAATAGCTCACTGAAATAAGGGCAGACATAGAAGATCTTGAACTACGGATGCAGCAGAAAGCCAAGCCAAGATGGGTGTATGAATGGCCCATGAGGAAGGCAAAAGTAAAATGGCTAGTCAAGGAGTTGATGGTCATAAGACAACAAAAGCTGTTAAAAGGATGGTTGAGGTATGCCAAAAATCTCAATGGAACAGAAGAAGAAATGGTTCAGATATGTGAAACAGAGACTGGGAGAGGTCTCAATGATGAAGAGAATGAATTGGGATCGACTGAAGATATTAAGAAATTCTAGGAGGGCAGACAAGAAATTCCCAATTGCCAGAAGGGAAAAGAGATGAGATCGCTGCGAGATCTCACGGACTATCTGGAGGACAGCTAAGGAATTTCACATTGCCAGCTGGGCAATGAAATGAGGTCACTGCAGGATCTCGGAGACTCCCAGGAGGGCAGCGGAAGCATCTCGGATTGCCAGGTGAGCAGAGATGAAAATTCGAGACTGTCTGAAGGTCTCATGGACTCAGAGGTGAGTTCAATTCAGCAAGGATTGTTGATGAATATGGGATCAGTTGATCTCATAATTTTCCAGGAGAGCAGTGAACAAATCCCATATTACCAGGTGGGCAGGGATGAGCAGATGGGTTGGAATCAGCCTGAGGAGTTGACAGAGCAGATGAGCTCAGCGATGAGTTTGGATCAGTAGGTGTAGCTAACATAAGAGGATAATCTGAGGAGCCTTATAATGATTGGGGGAATTCATATATTCCTACCATTTGCCCAGGCAGAGGCAGAAATCTGTGTTGCAGATGCAGCAATAGCAGAGGAACAACTTGTTGAGGCTATCAGAGAAGAAGAATTGGAGTAGATATATGAAGCTACCCAAGAAGGAGATGAGGAAATTGAGCATTCTGAGGAGTGTCTCAATGCTTTCAGCCATGAAGCTGAAGAAGCTGTAGCACTTAAGCTGAAAAAAAAAGAAGCAAGAGAGAATGATGAGCATTCCGAGGAATGGCTCAATATTTTCAGCCAGGAAGCTGAAAAGACTGCAACATGGGAGTTTGCATAAGAAGAAGACAAAGAAGCAGATAACAATTGCTTTGCTGATCTATGGGAACATATAGAAGCCTTGGAAGAGAGTGTAAAAGTGCAGAGCGTGCACATCCAACAAGTGAAGTTGGAAGCTGAGGAAGAAGAGAGCATGGATGATCATGATGATCTATCCAATTGCAGAAAATTTTTGCAGATGGGGAGACTACAAAAATAGGACCAGCCACTGGAGCAGCTGGACGAGGTGATAGAAGACATCAGAAGGCTGATGTTGAGGCCAGCAGAGACTTCCCGTGAGGAGAGGCTAAGTAGAAAGGAAGAAGTAGTAGCAACAGCAGTGCGAAAGCAACAACAACAACATAATGGAGCAGATGAACAACTCCAAAGGATGATTTGGGATCCAGGGGGATTTCAACATCTGAGATGGGAAGCTCATGATTAGGAGCTCATGAATTTTGTAGCTGAGGAGTATGATGCAGGAGCTCATGAATTTTGTAGCTGAGGAGTATGATGCAGGAGCATCTCTCCACATCAGCTAGCCAACAAGCCAGCCATGTCTTGTGCGTGCATTCAAGATGAAGAGAGGCGAAGCCCTCATCTTTTAATTTGTAATTGAACGTAATTTAATGCTTAAGATGCTGAGATGTGAAGCCGTGCCTTTGCACAGGCTGTAGATAAGATAGGACTTTAATGTTTTGAAAGGCTGAGATCTAGATCCAGATAGTGGACTAGACAACCCGTTCAATGCAATTGAATAGGGTAGGTAGGTTGGAGGGAAGTGCTCTAAGAGCCCCCTCGGGTAAAAGAGAGTTTTTTTTAGTATCTCTTTGGTAGAATAGAGTTGAAGTTGTAGAGGATGAGAATAGAGAGGAGATGAGACCTTGTTACAGGCTGTGCTCAGGATCACCTTGTAAAAACAGGCATTTTCCATTTAATATAAACAGAAGCAGTTTTTCCTGCATGTATTTCTGTGTTATGTGGATGTCTGTGAGTGTTCTTCATATGATATGAATGTATGTTGTAGATGTATATTGTAGGGTTTCATTTGCAGGAGTGTGTGTGATTTCAGGTGAAGGTATTTTAGGTTTCATGCTAGGAGGGCGTGACAGAGTACTGCGGTCTCTGAATACTGGTGCACTGAAGCACTTCTGAATACTGCGGGTTCAGACAAGGACGTGTTGTGGCATAGGAACTGGAATAAAAAACTCAGGGAAGACCTGAAGGTTGTTGAATACCTTGGAGGCAAGGCTGTGAGGGAAGAACACAGTTGCAGACATAATCAATGAGGATTCTGTGAAGCTATGCCAAGTGGGCATTGAGAATATGCACAGTGGTGCATTGAGAATCCTCAGTGATTCTGATTTTCTTCCTGAACTCTACTGTGAGTTCAGGAACAAGAATCATAATCACTGAGGATTCTGTGAAACTCTACTAGGTGGGCATTGAGCAGGTGCGAGGAGTGCCCAGAAGAAGATAGAACTGCTGGATGTTTTGGGAAAAGATACTCTGTCGGGTGGGCATTTGAGGCATTGTGCAGACAAGCATAGAAGAGAAGAGAACCCTTTGAGTTCGGGAATTTGAAGGAAGAATCCACTGAGGGATCTTCATAGGGTTGTTGAACATCCTGCAGGCTCAGCAAGGGGTTTCTTGAGTGAAGGATAGCCAGGAAGGCATCCATACTTCTCCATCTGAGGGAGAGGGAAGAAAGGACAAAATCCCTTAGGGGTCTGAGTACTTGGAAAGCTCAGGAGGGATAGCACCTGTGTGTGCATGTGAATACCCTACAGAGACGCAGGAGTTGAAGAATCCTTTGAGGATTCGAAAGAAGAATAAGCTCAGGAGGGTCAATGTTTTTATACGTGCGGCGAAGCTCCGAGTCGTGGAGTTCATGGAGACGAAGCAAAGGTCGAGGCCTTTTAGGAACTTGGAATTCTTCCAAGTCTCGGAAGAATACGCAGAAGCTCGGAGGGAGCACAACAGCTATTAGATCGGCCAGAGAGATCTGGACCATTGAAATTCTATGTCCAGTGGCGCATAGGAGAAGTGCACAGAAGGGAGAGATCATGAGCCATTGGATCTCATTCAGAAATCTTGTCAGCCGTCGGATCAGACATGAGGTGCACAGGGTTTAACTCTTCTCACGCCAGGAAAAATTCCTGACAGTTATTGGGACATCGACGTTCATGAAATCGGGGATATCGAGGACATGAGGAGAGTCACTTAGAACCAAGAAGTCCCGAATTAGTGAAATTTGATCTGAGCCATTCGTTTAGGGAGCGGATGTGTGTCATGAGATTACCCACATCGGGGACTCAGGCATTGGAGGTTGGAAGAGGAATTCTTTGACTTCATGAGTGGCGAGAAGGCGAGAGCTCCATGTTGTGGGGCCTAGCTGACGTCACATCGGGATATTGGCATTTGGGATATCAGAGATCTCAAGGTCGAGAAGTCAGGAAATAGGTGGCGAAAGTCCCGAAATCGTGATATTGGATCAGGGTCGTCCATCTATTGGGGAGACGTGGCGAGGATCCAGACTATCAGGAAAAGTCTCGATAGAAAGCCAAATCGGCGCATAGGGGTTCAACGTTTCATGAATCCTGAGAGCAAGGCTTCTGAAGCAGCAGAAGTCACGAAATCGTGAGAGGTGATCAGAACCGTCCATCATAGGAGGACGCATGGAGGAGATCAGGGTATTCGAGAGATTTCCCCAAAGAGAATCGCCTGCCAACATATCGGGAGTCGGGAGTCAGCAAAGTGAGTCGTTTGATATCATGAATGGCGAAATTGTGATAGAGGAAAGGTCCCGATAGGAAAGACACATCGGAAAATTCCGGATCGGGATATCGAGAATCCCGTGGACAAAGTGTTTATGCATTTCAACATTGCGATGTCCAAAACCCCGATAGGAGGATATAAGGCTACGATCTTATGAGTGGAGGTCACATGGACCAGGGTGTATCCAGAATGGGATAAGGGCCAAAGATGGGGAATTGGCTCATCGAAGATCGAGAGATTGCAGGGGCAGAGGTTTGTGACATCGAGGATCACGAAACCCTGAATCCTGATAAGGAGATAAGAATGCAGTCTTACAAGGACTAGTCATATGGACTAGGGGCATAGCCAGGATGGCCTAAGGTCGGAAGGGAGCACATCAGCAAATCAGAGTTTGGGATTTTGAGAGGACAGGAACTCTCGACATAAGAAAACAAGAAACTTCGAAACCCGAAATTAAGAATCGAGAAAACTCACGATCATGTGCAAAGGACTGTGTGGGTAAGAAGAAGGACCTGTGGATCGGGTTTTCATCAGAGATTCCAGTAGGGAATCAGAAGAGCCACTTCGGCTCAAAGGGGAATTCGAGTGATCCTGTGAGTAGGAGAGCGACGAGGTGGAGGTCGCGGGGCTTACTGCATCAGCATGGAAATTAAAAGAGATCAAAAAAAGAAGAAACTCTGGTTAAATCAGAGAAAATATGTGGACACAATATTGCAGAGATTTAATATGGAGGAATGTAAACCGGTTAGGGTCCCTATTCCTATAGGTGTAAAGTTATCTGTGGATTAGTGTCCCAAGACACAAGAAGAGGAGGAGGACATATCTCGTGTTCCTTATGAGAGTGTGGTTGGCAGTTTGATGTATGCAATGGTTTGTACTAGACCGGACATTGCACATGCAATGGGAGTTTTTAACAGGTATATATCAAAACCATAGAAGGAGCATTGGACAACAATAAAGAGGGTTTTCAAGTATTTGCGTGGCACTGCTAGCTATGGATTTTCCTACCAAGGAAGACCAGGACTGGATAGAGTATTGGACATACATGGATTTTTGGATGCAGACTGGGTTAGAGATCTACAAGCAAGTATGTGTTTAACCTGTTTGGATGAGCAATCAGTTGGATGAGCGAGAGATAGCCTGTAGTGGTACATTCAACTACAGAAGTTGAATACCTGGAAGCCACTCATGCAAGCAAGGAAGAAGTATGGTTACAAATATTGTGTTGAGGTATTGGGTTGGTACATTAAGATGTAAGGATGGATTGTGATAGTCAGAGTATAATTTTCCTAGAGAAGAACCCAACCTATCATTCAAAGACAAATCATATTGATGTTCAATATCACTTTGTGAGAGATATGGTTGAAGAAAAGAAAGTGTTGTTGATGAAGGTGAACACTTTGAAGAATGTTGCAGATTCATTAAAAAAATCTATGAGCACTGAGAATTTCTCTTGGTGTAGAGGATCTATGGGTGATCCAAATGGATCCAAAAAGGCCAAAAGTTGAAAGTTCTCAGATTCAGATGAAACCAACGCCATCGCGTAGTGCTCATCGTTCCTATTCCGACAATATATTATTTTTCAAAAATGGACTCTGTATGCGAAAGATATCGCAATCTGACATTTTTCCCAAATAGGTAAAAATTCAAAGTCAAAGTCAACAGTTCATACTGCTGACATCAACAATACATCGACATGACACATGGTAGATGAAGTCATCATGATGTCATCATGCTGATGTGGTAGCACCAGAGGTTGACATGTGTCATGCAGATTTGGCATTTTCAAAGGCTGATGTGGCAGACACATGGACTGTACGGATTGGCACGTGGAAGTCTATACGATGATGTGGCTAGTGATAGTTCTACAAGTGGTAGTACGGATGAAAGGATACATGAAGTGACATTGACATGTGGCAGTATGGCTATGAAGTGTTCGATAGGTGGCTGGCTTTGGGTTGGACACGTAGCGTACGAGTTGACTGTGCAGCTAATTTGCTGGTTGACTGGACTGGTGATTGTGTAGTTGAATAGGTTGATACGAGCCAGTGGCCAGGTGACACATGGCCTAATCCAGTGGTTCCACATGGTACCCTTGGTTATTCCAATAAGGGACAAGTCAAAAATTTGGTATGTATCTTCAATGGATCAACCTCCGGACCTCCCGGGCAAGCAACGTTCTAACCACCTTTTGCTAGACACAAGGGAAAAGGGGAAGGACTTAACTGCACTCCACTTTACATTATTTTGTTGTGATATGGTCTGGGTGTTAGGGGATAAGCCCCCTGTCCCACTGACCAAGGAGCTAGACCAGGGGTTAAACCAATGGACGTGGGTTCCATGTGGACTACTGCTCGACCACATGGTGCACCATATGACGAAGAGCTAACGAAAAAGGGGCACACACCATATATTTTCCAAATGTGGGTTTTTGACTTTAGAGTTGGATTTTTTAATGATTGGTTGTTTTAATGGGATTTTGTCCATTTTTTGAGGATTTGGACCCTAGATTGAGGCAAGATCTTGGGAGGAATTTGGGATGTGACCCCCAACTCAAATGCTATATAAATCCAACCATTGTTCCATGGAAAACAAGTTCAGAACAACATAATAATTCCAATTTGTGAATTCCAAGCCATTTTTATGCAGTTAAGCCAGAAGAGTAGTTGAGCTTTGGAGGCCATTTCTAGGAGTTCTACTCCACATTTTTTGTTGTCGTCTATTGCGTTGAGTTCTTGAGACAGAGAAAAAAATTGTTGTGTCAGTTAGAGAACAAATTGATGTAATTCTAATGTAATTTTTAAGTATTCAAGATTAATAATAAAACCTCCCCCACTGAAGACAGGCCCGGAGACGTACACAACTTTTTCGAACTCCGTTAACAATTTTTTGCATTATGGTTTGTTGTTCTTAATGCTCATTTATGTTTTACATTCCTTATGATGGCTGCAACATTCTTTCATTTCAGCTCCTTCTTCTTCTCTTTAATTTCTAAATGGTAAATCAACTCATGCAAAATACTTAACCAAGTCATTTAAAATATCATTTCGGATCAATGGGAATTGTTGCCTTGGATTATCGACTATGTAACCATGTAACCCCCTGTATGCAAAAAACAACAAGTGGGAGAATGTTGGGTATGTGTTATATTCTTTTCACGACTAGCCCTAGTTTCCTCAATGTTGTGTCAGGCTCGCGAGGGGTTTTGAGGGGGGGTTGCAGGGGGCAACGCCCCTAAGAATTGTTTTTCCTCAAGAAACATGTCACCGTTTTTTCCTCATTTTTTAGTGTTGCCTAGATTTTCATGTCCATTGTTGGGTGGTTTTTCAACACATGGTTTTTGCCGATGGTTTTCTATTTCCGGTTAAAGAATTATGGTTGTTGACTAATCCAAGTCACTGGGTTAGGGTTTTGGATGTTGTTGGCTCCTATATGTATATTTTATTGTAAACAATGTATGATGTGAATGAATATAGAATATGTTGGTTTTCCCAGTTTGGGTTTACAGGGGATAAATCTCTATGTAATGTGTGTATTTTCCATTGTATTTTTTCTGTTCTTTTACTAAAAATTTGTTTGCAGTAAATATTGTACAAGGTTTAAATGTACAAACTGGTCCTTATAAGTATGGAGGATAACCATATCACAGGTCAAAATCCATCTTCCTTGTCTAACTGCACCAACATTTAGGCATTGGGGTAATCCCTTAACTAGGTTATGGTAACATTCCAACGGAGTTGTGTAGTAAGAAGACCCACTTGATGAGACTATCTGGATGTTAATCAATAGAGTGTCAGTATTCCTTCTTCCCTCTTCAATTGTACTAATTTTCAACATATCAATTTATGGGGTAACAAGTTCAATGGTGTAGCGCCCATGGAGTTTGGTAAGTTAAAGCATCTCCATTGGATAAACTTAGGATAAAACAAACTGGCTAGCAACAACACTCTAAGGTTTCATGTTCTTATTTCTCTTATTAATTGTTCCATCCTACAACTAATATATTTATCCAGTAATAATTTCATGGGACATTTTCCCTTTTCTATATGTTGTCTCTCTAAAATTTACTGGTTGGACTTGGGCGGTAATGAACTAGCAGGAGAAATACCTCCACAAATTGGAAATCTAACTAGTTTAAATTATTTTGGTTTAAACGAAAATTGTTTTATAGGGCCAATCCCTTCTTCACTTAATATCCTTCAAAATATCGATAGGTTATATTTGGGATTAAACAATTTACAAGGAAACATCTTGATGGAAATTGGGCAACTCAAAAGCATAGGTGTCCTGAGCCTCACCCAAAATAATATCTCTAGAATAATCCCTGATTTTGTTGCCCATCTCCAACAGCTAAGATATCTATATATTGATTAGAATCAGTTTTTTGGTAATATAGTTGCAAGTCTATGGAAATGTGTGAACTTACTACTGCTATACCTATCATACAACAATCTCAGTGGGCACATACCTCCAGAGGGTGCAGGTCTTGCAAATTTAGATGTCTATTTCAACTTGTCCAACAATTTATTACAAGGCCCTCTGTCATCAGAATTGACCAAGATGACTATGCTTGAATATATATATATCTTTGAAAATGGATTAATTTGTTACATTTCAAGTACACTCGGAAGTTGCGTTGAAGCAAAATAGTTGAATCTTTCAGAGTCTTCAAGAAATGGATTTATCTTTCCAACAATTTGTTGGGTGAAATACCCAATTTGTTGGAAAATATCAAAATGCTTTGCCACTTGATTTTTTCATTCAACAAGTTGTCAGAATAAGTCCCTAGAGGTGGAGTTTTCAAATATCTTGGTGCCACTAATTTTATGGGAAATCTTGGCCTCTATGGACCTTGGGTAGGTTTGTTACCATGTTCTACTCACAAACATAAAAGTGTTTTTCATTTGAAAAGAGTTATAATACATATTGTTGTAGTGGAAACCACTGTTCTATTGTGTTTTTTTATGGGAATATTGTGGATACAAAAGTGCAAAAGACGTACTCTTATAGAGGCCGAGGCATATTTAAATGTGGGGAATTGAAGAATTTCCTATGTAGATCTCATTACTACAACAGATGCCTTTAGTGATGCCAAATTGTTAGGAGTTGGTAGCTTTGGGAAAGTATACAAAGGGATTCTCAATGATGGCACAATAATCATGTAAGGTATCATGTATATTATAATAGTTAAAACAAAAATATTGTAGATAATAATAGCGAAACAACACAATAGATGAAACCACGACACCAAAATAATACCTTTGTTGATAGGAAACAACGTTCACTTTCCTCTTCAAAGCGGAAACCTCCAGCAGAGAAACTCTCTATTACAATAATTCTCAAGAAAAAAATTCTCATACCCTCTACTCTTATTTATACTAAATATATCTAACCAAAAGAACAATCTAGAGGAAGATCCTTCTAGAAGCAAAATATTCTATTAGGTCTTCTTACATTTGACTTATTCTTCCTTATTGCTAGGCCTTATTAATATCGACCTTTATTACATGGAAATATATTATTCTACCTACGTGAGCAGTTAGGGAGGTTAGGTCCCTAACATTCCCCCCCCCCTTGAAAAAAAAAATTGTCCTCAAGGCTTGAGATGAGGAAATTGTTGAAGAATGGTGGCTGACTCCCAGGTGGCGTCTTCTGGAGTTGTATATTTCCACTGGACTAAGACTTCCTTGATGGTGCGTCGATGGAGATGATGCTCTTGCTGGTCCAAGACTGCTTGTGGCTGCAACGAGATGGAACCTTATTCATCCAACTCAGGGAGACTGGTTTGAGTTTGTCACTTAGTTCCAATAAGCTTATTTAAGAAAAAGACATGAAAAACATGATGGAGCTTAGAATGATTGGGTAGAGGTAACTAGTAGGCCACCGATCCCACTCGCTTGAGCATGGTATAACGACCATAAAATTTGGGAGCAAGTTTATGACATTATTCATCTTTGAGTGAAGTATTCTTATAAGGTTGAAGTCGAAGAAACACATGGTCCCCTTCAACAAATTGACTTTCAAAATGACCTTGATCTTCTTGTTTCTTCATGCAATTCTAAGCCATGAACAAATTGTCTTTGAGGGAACGAAGAACAACCTCTCGGACTGTAATATTTTTTTCAACCTCCTGAACCTTCAAAACCCCTAGCATATATGAGAGAAACAATGGTGTATGTTGGCCATGTGAGTAGTTGTATGGTAATATGTGTTGTACCACAATTCATCTAGGGGTAACCACTGATTCCAACGATTTTTCCTCTCATATGAAAAACACCTCAAATATGTTTCCAAACACTTGTTGAGAAATTCAGTCTAGCCATCCGCCTAGGGGTGATAGGTGGTGTTGAGATGCATTTGGGTGCCCTGTAGCTTGAACAGTTCTTACCAAAAATTTTGGGTGAAAGTGGGATCTCTGTCAGAGAAAATAGTATTAGGTATGCCATGAAGCTTGAATATACTAACCATGAATATTTGATCCACTGTGGATGTTGTGAATGGGTGTTGAAGAGAAAAAAATGAGCATATTTGGAAAGACGATCGACGAACACCATGATAATTAATTTCTTTCCCGATTTAGGTAAGCCAATAATGAAATCCATAGAAATATCTCTCCAAATAGCAGGGGGGATCATAAGTGGTTGGAGTGTGCCCGGAGCTTTGACTGTTTCTCCCTTGTTGTGTTGAAATACCTCACATTCAGCCACAAAGGTGCAGACGTCTTGTTTCATACCATCCTAGAAAAAAGAACGTTTGACCCATTCATAGGTTTTGGTAAACCCTGAATGCCTAGTTGTGGGGTAAGCATGAAGTTCAGAAAGCACTGTGTATTAAGTTGTGATTGCTTGCATAAATACAAATGACCTTTGTAGAAAATCTCTTCATTGTGCCTAGAGTACCCTGGAGAAGCTGGAGAATTGTGTTTCATGTGGTGGATCATGATAGAAATTTTGGGGTCTTGCTGCAATTCCTATCGAACAACTTGGAACCTATCTCATATAATGAAGGAGAGGGAGAAAAGGGGCCTGCCTTCTTCATACTTCCAGAAAAGAGCATCCAAAACTACATTTTCCTTTCCCTTCTTGTAAATGATCTCATAATCATAGCCAAATATATTGGTCACCCATTTTTGTTTCTCTGGTGATGAAATTCATCGTTCCAGAAAATACGTGAGAATTTGATGATCAATTTTAATTTGGAAGCGTTGTCCCAATAAATAAGAACTCCAGAGATCCACAGTATGTAGAATAGCTATCATTTCATTTTCATAAATGGATTGGCCCAAATGTCTCTCTAAAAGTTGTTTTCTAGTGAAAGACAAAGGCCTGACATCTTGCATGAGGATGACCCCAATTTCTTTTCTAAAAGCATCACATCCCAGTACGAAATTCTTTGTGAAGTCTGCAAGTGCGAGGATAGGGGTCAAGAAAATAGAATATTTCAAGGCTTGGAAGGAGTGATCAACAATTGGAGTCCAACTAAAAGCATTATTTTTAAGGAGAGAAGTGAGAGGAGCTACAATTTTTCCATAATTCTGAACAAACTTCCGATAATAGATGGTTAAACCCATAACACCATGAAATATCTTAATATTTTTAGGGTGAGGCCAATCATGCATAGCTTCAATTTTCTTAGGATCCACCCATACACAATCCTTTCCGACAATCTGACCCAGGTACTCCACTTCTGAGGCTCCAAAAGCACATTTAGATTGTTTGAGGAAAATTTGGTGCTTAGAGAGTAGATGGAGAACTTGATCCACATGGAAGAGATGGGATGTCCAAGTTTTACTATAGATGAGAATATCATCAAAGGAAACTAAGAAAAAATGAAGGAGAAAAGGATGGAAGACATGATTCATAAGACTTTGGAAAGTGGAGGGAGCATTACATAGGCCAAAGGGCATTGCCAAAAACTCATAGTGACCCTCATGAGTTCAAAATGCAGTCTTGGGAATGTCTTATTCTTTCATATGGATCTAGTGGTAGCCAAAATGTAGATCAAGTTTGGTAAAGTACTAAACACCACTCAATTCATCCAAGCGGTCATCAAGGATAGAAATGGGGAATTTTTCTTTGATTATGAGTTTGTTGAGGGCACGAAAATTAGGACACATGCACCAACTAACTTCTTTGTTTAGTACCATGACCACAGGGGAAGAATAGGGGTTGGTATTAGGATGGATAACACCTTCTCGTAGCAATTCATGAACAATTTTATCAATTCCATTCTTCTGGGAAAAGGGATGCTGAGAAGGGTGAACATTGGGAGGAAGACTATTTAGTATGAGAGGAATGGAATGACCATGGACTCCACGGGAAGGGGGGAGTTCTTTGGGAGTGGTAAAAAAAACTTGGTGGTGTGAGAGAATAGATTGAACGTCAAGATGCACAGAGGGTGTCTCAAGAGAATGAATGGAGTGGAGTTGGGAAATAATGCCAGAATGACCCTTTTTGAGGATATTTTCTATGTGATGGCACTAATAAATTTGGTTCAAATTCCGACAGAGTGTTCATTGCAATTACCACTTTATATTGTCGAGAGAATGACAAACAACAGACCCCCTCAAATGTCATTTCACATGACGTCGCTTTTCCGATGCTATAGATATCGTCTCTCTTGCGACGTTTCATGCAGACATGTGTCATATGAGATTTGACTGTCCAAACCCTATATAGTCGTCGCTACAATGACACCAGAGACATCGGAATTCCAATGTCCCATTTTGTCGGTCTCCACTATGTGGATGCCATGGGAGCGATGTTATGGACGTCGTAATACCGACGTGTGGTAACATCATACAACCATAATTAAGCTATCTATCAATGATGTGGATGCCATGGGGAGAGACATTATGGACTTTGTAATACCAACGTATGGTATGCCATGGGAGTGATGCTATCGACATCATAATACCGACGTATATGCCATGGGAGTGACATTATGGACGTCACAATTCTGACATATTGTAACGTTGCTAAACCGGTGTTAAGATATATATCACCGACGAATATGCCATGGGAGGGATGTTACAATACGTCAGAATAGCGACGACTTGTAGGTATTTAAAAAAAAATGTTTGAAATCAAAATTTTCAATGAAAATTGAAAATTTCTTTACTTTTCCAATATTCAATGTTGGTTTACTCCAATCAAATTATTTCATTAATTATTTTGACATACCACTCCTAATTAATAATAATTCACTGATTGTGTCATAATTGAATGAAAGATCATACAAAGTTCAATTATTTCAAAATAGGCCCATTGGTTCATGGAGGTGGGTCCTTAATTAATAATCATTTAAGACTATGTGGTTTCCATAATAAAAATCATTGATATGTTGAGATATATTATATAAGGCTATGACATGTTTAAACATATCGATCATGACTATTGCCACAATATCTTGAATCAATATACTATTACATATATCTTCATGGAAATTGTAGAACCAATTTGGTGGGGAAAGATTTAATAGCTGGAGTGTGCTATTGACGCAGACCCCCCCCTGCCTCAGCAGGTTCTACGTGACCTCCTGGTCAAATGATCGTTCAAATTCCTTTTATGAGTTGAAGCAGATATTTTGATTCCTTGTTGGAATCTTAAATCTTTAATCCACAGGTCCCTCGTGAAATTCCACCTGCACAAGCATGCAACTGGTGTGAGATTCCACCTACACATGGCCTCACCACAACTGCAACCTTTTCCTGAAATGGAAATTTCGGGTTTCAGGACTCCCTGTGTGCTGATGTCGAGGGTCCTTGACTCTTCGATCTTCTGATCTCCAAAATGTCAATTTGCTGAAACAACTTTACTCATGGTTAGCCCCTTGGGCTATACCCTTAGTCCATATGACCTCCCCTCATATGACCGCAGCCTTCTTCGGGGTTCATCGATGCAAAGTGCCCAATGTTATGCCCTCAGGACTCCCAAAAAACAAATTTTTGAAATACTGAAACACTTTGTTTCCCATCTTTCTCCTCCCTTCACGATTTCAGGTTTTCCAACACTGAAATTCTTGGCTCTCTTGGTCTTCAGGATTCCCGAAATGACGAATTCCGGTATCCCAAAATACCTTCGCCCGATTCTTCACTTTTCAGAATTTTGAGATTTCAATCCCCGAAAACCTCTGAACCCTTATCTTCGGAACTCCTGAAGTTCCAAACTCCGATATTCCAAAATGACACCTTCCTCCAAACACTTTTGGACTTTCACGTTTTGGGTTCTCCTGTTGCAAGGCTTCCTTCATGGTCCCTGCTCTCTTGCTCTTCCGGTATCCGAAATGATGAAGTGAAAATATGACCCTTTTTCACTCCTAGCCGAGATCAACGGTCATGAACCACTCTTCGAATCAATGACCCTGATCATTTCAAAGTTTTTGTCCACAAGATCCCAGATCCTATGTACTCTGGATCTCTGAAATCCCGGTACCTGCTATATCGAAATGCTCCTGGAAATACTCTTCTGAACGTTTTCAGAACTTCATGTTTCATAATTTCGTGAATCTTCTTGCACTAAGTCCTCGTTGACCTCTAATACTTCTGGTACCTGAAGTACCGAAGTACCCTCCTACTGCCATGTGTCCTCTCCCCGGACTC
Organism: Picea sitchensis; assembly: GCA_010110895.2. Taxonomy (NCBI): domain Eukaryota; kingdom Viridiplantae; phylum Streptophyta; class Pinopsida; order Pinales; family Pinaceae; genus Picea; species Picea sitchensis. Next base: position 2,755 of record SNQJ01S0140346.1, on the reverse strand, counting down.
TTCCAATCCTCTTTCAGATTTTGGGACTCCACGATCCATGTGGCACAATTCCTCTGTCTTCTTGAATCTCCGGTGCCTGAAAACTCGATGGACTCCCCGATCTCCGCCACGTGTCCTCCTATGAAGGGATGGTCCAAATCATTTTTGGGACATCGTCGTTGATGAAGTTGAAAGAATCCCCTCTGTGTTTTCCTGATGTCTGAATCCCCAAAATGGGTGATCTCGTGACACGTGTCCTCCTTTGAATGGTCGACTCAGATCTCTTCACTTATTTCGAGACTATTGCTATGGAGTGTCCCGACCTTTTGCCATCAGGACCTATGAAATCCCAAAGTCAAAAACCCCGATATCTAGGCCTGCTTCGGGACTTTTCTCCTCTTCTCACAAGGGTTTAAACCTTGTGCTTCCTCTGACATATCCGACGACTATCGGCTGCCTGAGTGAGACCTGACGGTCCAGATCCACTCCCTTCCTATGTGCTCTTCTGCTACTATCTGTACGTGGAAATTCAACGGTCTAGATCTTCCCTTCAGCCCATTTCGATGATAGTTTTTCTCCCCCAGTTGAGCATACGCTTTCTTCCGATCCTTGAAAGATTTTCCAAAAGCCAAGGGTTTCGACCTTTGCTTTTCTTCTCTGCGAATTCTTCCACAGTTGATCTCGCCTGTGTATTTGAAGATGCTATCCCCCCTGAGCTTTTGGGACTCTAATCTCTCCATAGAGTTCTCTCTTTCGGCCTCTGCAACCTCTTATGGCCTTTGTACACAAAAACACTCTCCCTCCTGAGCTTGTTCTTCTCTGAAACCTTAAAAGGTTTTCATGACTCCCACAAACCTTTCAGAATATCTACACGCTAACTCGGTGCTATCTCTTCTGAGCTTCTCCACTAATCAGATCTCTAAGGGGACTTCACCCTTTTCCTTCCTTCTCCTTCAGATGGAGAATCTGATGCCCTCTTGGCACTCCTTTGCTCAAACAAACTTCTTGTTGAGACTACAGGGTATTCAGCAACCCTGTGAAGATCCTTCCTTGGACTCTTCTCTATCTATAAAGTCAAATAGTTCTTCCCTTGTTCTCTATCTGCACATCTACTCAATGCCCTCCTGGCAAAGTGTCTTCCCATAGAACATTCAACAGTTCTGTCTTCTCCTGTGCACTCTATGCACCTGCTCAATGCCTTCTTGGTAGAGTCATCAGAATCCTTAGTGATTCTGTTTCTCTTTGGAACTCATAGCAGAGTTCCTCCTTAATGAAACCTGTGCATCTACTCAATGCCCACTTGGCAGAGCTCTTGCAGAATCCCACAGTGATTTTGTCCTCCACTGTGCCTTCCCCTACACAGTCTTGCCTCCAAAGTATTCAACAACCTTGAGGTCTTCCTCTAAGTCAATGATTTTAGTTGGCATGCTCTCCTAGCAAGTCTTTGTCCAAATTCCACAGAATTGGAAGTGCCCTCTATGCACTAGCCATCATAACCCATAATGTTCTGTCACGCCCTCTTGGCATGAAGCCTCAAAGATCTCCTAAACTTGAAATCAAACAACTCCTACAAATTCATACCTATCCATATATCTACAACATATAAAGAACACACATATACATTCACGCAACACAGTAATATGCAAGAAAAAACTGCTTCTGTTTGTATTAATCAAATGCCTCCTTTACAAAGGTGTTATGAGTGATGACTGTAATGAAGTCTCAGCTCCTTCTCTCTCTCTCAGATTCTCTATGCTCTCTTAGACTTACTTAAAACAAGACCAAAAATATCTTTTACATGAGGGGGCTCTTCGATCTCTTCCCTCCAAAGCTACCTACCCTATTCAATTACATTAAACTTACATTGAATGGGCTATCTAGTCCAGATTAGATCTAGATCTCAGCCTTACAACCATTAAGGCTATCTACATCTATGTCTGCACAAAGGCGTGGCTTTTTGGATCTAACATCCTTACAAACATTAAATTTTCTTGATTCAAATTCAAAATTTGAATATGAGATGGTTGCGCCTCTCTTCCTCATTAAATGCATGCACTGAGTGGGCTAGCTAGCTGGCGCATGACTAGCATGGAGAGATGCTCCTACATCAACTATTCCTCAAATTGGATTGGAACCTCATGAATTCGATAGTTGATCACTCATTCTCCTTCCCAAACCTATATATCATAAAATAATTGTACCTACTATCTTGTGGTTAGGCCTACTCTTATTCCCACCCCCTACAAGAGAAATGGTGACCAAACATTGAAATTTGGTTTTTGGTGTAGTGCATAGCATTCATTCCTTGGAATTTAATAAGAACAATAAGGCCAAAGTCTTTAATGATTATGCATTTATTCGTGGCTAGAATCAATGCTTCACAGTGAGGATCCCACCTCCTAAAGGAATGATCATCTGAGATCAATGATGACCTGATAGAGAAATTCCAACTAATTGATTGTGTGGTCATCCTCCAACTGATCAAACAATTGACTTGATCTACTATTGACAACATTATACATGATTTTGAAACTCCAAGCAACCGGAAGAAAAATATAATTCTAGTCTTGAATGATTGGTAAAGAGACAAAGGAATTGCATCAACAGTTCCAGTTCTTGGCTAGTGTCAGATCAAATTCTAGTTTATATCCTATTTAATGTTGTAATAATAAAGGTAAGGGGAACACCTAAATAGAGAAATCATGTACTTTTTAGGTTTTTGTCTGCTTCCACATCTTACTCCTACTTCCCATCCCCTTTATGATATGGGTCAAGG
>SNQJ01S0140345.1:0-25065 GCA_010110895.2 Picea sitchensis | reverse complement strand
GGGAGAGATGATTGGCAGACATACTTAGAACAGTCGACGTTAGGGTTGACAGGCACGTTGATGTCGGTGACCTTGCAGAGACCAGGGAGATTGGCAGCCTTCCCCAGTTTGACCCCAAATGAGGTTGCTTGATTCTTCAGGCAGTTACAAACAGCCTGCCTATCAGGGGTAGCCTTAACTTGAGAGTCTAAGCCCTTAATGGCAGGACAACAGGCCGGAGCAGGGGTGGCCGCATTTCCAATCAGGTATCCTGCGCATGGAGTCAGGGCACTCACCACCTGGTTGCAGGATATCGCACCCTCCGTTCTCACTACACCCCACGCAGTCATCACTGTCACCACAAGCCCAACGAGAAACACCGCCTTCACCATCCCATTCACAGCCATTTCTCACACCTCTCGTACTTACAAGAAAAAACAGAGATTAAATGCACAGATGCACAACCAGCTTATGAGGATTCCCAATAAATAGGAGAAGCGACCCATATAATCCAAGGCAGGGCATCAAATGTCTCACCACGTGGACTGGCTGACCGTCTACTGTTTTCTGGAAGGCCTTGTTCATAATAATCGTGCCAATAATTAGTCTTGCCATAGATTCGGTGAAACATCAGCGATGGGCAGTTGGATGACAGTAACGCTCTTGATGCCAGTTGTCAATTTATCTCCGAGATCAGCGTACATGTGGGTACGGTACTCCACTGAAGTCAATTATGAGAAATTCACTATATTTTTGTAATTTTAATTAAAAAAAAATGGTTGTAAGTGATAGTTGTATTTAATTGATGCAAACTTTCATGTGAAATTTAATTTTTTTAAATTAAAACCATTTTTTTAATTCTAATTATATTTGATTGATGAAAATTTTAATCATAATAGACTTTGATAGTTTTCCCTCACATGGGGTGTCTCGTTGCAGCTTCGACACACGCGGGTTAACGTCGGGCAACACCATTAATACAACCCATCGATGACCATCCCCTTAGCATTTAAATGGGAACGAGCCCGTGCAACATTAACCAGGAGACGAGGCCCTTCGCACAAGTGAACAGGATAGTGCACCAAAGCACTAGCAGGCCAGCCTTAATGGCCATGGGAGTCGTCGTCATCCTCCTCGTTCTCACCTGCCTTGACAGCAATGAGAGGCATTTGAATTTAGCAGAGCTGAATTTCGCAGAGCCACTAGAGTTCTGGAGTAGGGCTATCCTTCCGCTGGGAACCTCAGACATCCTCAGGTTCTTCATTATGCCCAGAGCATGAGGAAAGCCACGCAGGTGCACAACTTGCTACTCAGCTGAATCACGCAGGTAGAGGCAGAAGAAATTCGAACATGCGTTGGCCTTGGCATCCTCGTGAAGACACAGAAAATTCAGGAGACCTCGACCGCCTCCAATGGCGTACGTGGAAGAGATCACCCTGGACGAGGCCATGCAAAGATATCCTGAGCACCCTCTTTTCACAGTCCCGGATAATTGAAATCCTCCCACTAATTTTGGCACTGACGACAAGATTTTGCCTTCGGGAAAACCGCGTGGCTATAGTGCAACTCGTCCCGCAGAGGAATTCACCACCTGCTATGTTGAGGAAGAGATACCGTCTTGCGCAAAAGGAAAAAATGACCCACCCATTGGTGCACCTCCGGAGGAGGCGACTCAGCCGAACAACCAGTAGGTACATCAAGTCAGTGAAGCAAATGAAGGTGAAGAAGCACGGGGGCCCTTTCCCTTAGCCTCTGTTGAGGGTAATTGGCAAGACCAACATCCTTTCACCAACCCGGGGTACCTAGCACTAATCTTTGAAATGCGGAGCATGCTGGATGATCAAATCTTTCGTATCGCTCAAATCGACCATTGTCTCGACATGCTGTATGCTGCTCACTCCAGGACTCTCCCGAAAAGGCAGTGCCCTACATGCGCGCAAGCATACGCGTTTCCCGTAAGATGGCGAAGGCACAGGGACGAGGACGAGCCGACTGGATAAAAGGTTCAGTGATGCTCTTAGTTAGCAATCATTTTTTGTTTCAGAACAAGGTTTTAGCCCAGTTAGATTATAGTCATGGTGTAACTAGGTTATTAGTATACAGACTGAACTTAATGGAAAGGCGTCATGGTTTCCTTCGGGCAAGACAACACTCTGATAATTTTGTTTGCTTGGAAACAAATGGCATAGAATGTCCAGCTATCTCGGTTTCCTGCTCATGCGGGACAACTGGCATCACAAAGAGACTTTGTAACTCTGCAACTATAATATAAACATGATCCTCCCTTTTTACTTAAAAAAAAAAGAAAAAAGACTTTGATAGTTTTAATAATAGACTTTGATAGTTTTAATGATACTAGAGAGTAAGCTATAGATATAATGTAGAAAGTATTTTTGAATAAATACTTTCTACATAGTTTTAGAAATTTAAAGTATTTTTGAATAAATACTTTCTACATAGTTTTTTTTTGTTTTCAGTGATGATAGGTGGACCGGACACCTATCATCATGAGCTTTTTGTTGTATGATGAGTGGAGTGTAGAGAAGTTTCTAAAACTATATACATTGTTTGTTAAAAAATATTTTATACATTTTTAATGATTTAAATAATCTAACTTTAAAAAAATAAATTAAACTTTATTTGTTTATTTTAATTATTTGGATAGGTGTCTTCCCTATTGATAGTTGATAGTAGGTGAATTGATTTTTATTTTAATTTTATTGTTTCTAAATCAACCAAATTATCAATATTAAATTTACTGCATTTATGAATGTATACCTTTATATTGTTTACTTTTTCACTTTTACTTAATAAAATTAACAAATTACTACAATCACTTATCAATTATGACTTCATAGCATACATCACTTATTAAATAGCATAATCTTATTAATCACTTCATGGACGGATAAGTAATTATATAAAAAAAACATAGCTTGTATCTAAATTCTATAGAGGAAGCCTTTGTTCAGTGCATGCACAGAGTAGCCATTTTATATATTACTGTAAAAGAGGGGACGATAATATGGGAGCAAGGGTTTCTACCAGGTTGGTGTATCTCATACATCATATGGGACCAAATCTGCATATTTTCATTCATACCAACCATGTAAAAGACGGGACCATAATTACCTCTGCGTTTGGCAAGGGTTTCAAGCAGGTTGGTGTATCTCATGCATCATATGGGAGCAAATCTGTATATTTTCATTCATACCAACCATTGGTGTATCTCATGCATATTTTCATTCATACCAACCATTGGTGTATCTCATGCATAATTTCATTCATACCAACCATTTCGTTTTATTTTTCTGATCGATCAAATTTTTGAATCACTGGAAGGACTTGATGAGTGTCCACTGTATATAGGATGTTGTAGTCGGGAATTCAAGTGATTACGAGGCCTTTAATCTATTTCCTGAGGTGAACGAGACCAAAGCTCAGATAACTTTTCAACATTAAAGAGATTAAGAATCATACAAAATGGTCTAGATTGGAGAGGATATGCATCAAACAAGACCTGAAAGAAGAAGATATAATGCCAGACAATTTCCTCACGGGTATCATCGGCGACAAAGAGATCGACCCGCCGGCGGCAACAACCCTCGGGAGCACCCAAACGAGTTTGAAGGTTGGCTTACTTGGAGGAGCACTTGGCGGTCTTTTGCTCGGAGATATGATCGGTAAGGCCAGTTCCTCGCTCCTGCTACAGAGGGCGATGATCTTTCAGACAGAGACGTTGTACAGTGGCCTCTATCGTTGTTACTGCGTATAACCTGCAAGACTCGACAGTTGCAACGCTAAGAACCTACTTAACATCTGGCTATTTCCCAGGGGAAATATCAAAGTGTCATCCACTCCGAACGTGCAACGCATGTTTTTATTACTCGTATGCATATCCTAGCTGTATTTTTAATTTACTTGTCATTTATAAATGCTTTGTTTAGAAGGTAGGTTTATGTTGAACATTATTTGTTTAGAAGGTAGGTTTATGTTGAACATTAGGTACTTTTTTTTTTTATATATCGAAAATAGGGGTTTTGGTTCAAATTAATGGTATTTGGTTTGAGAAATGAGACAATCTTCCATTTCATTTCTATATAGTAATGATCCAAAATTTAGTGTTAAAGTATTTATTTTAAAAAACCAACCAATTCAAATTCTTAGAATCAGTTTTTCAATTTTCCTCAATTGCATTAAAAATGGCTTAATGAATTAAAAACTAGCATCCAACTACTAAAATTTGAAAACCAAAAATGGAATAACAAAGACAATACTCAGCAAATTGATAATGGAGTTCACTAGGAAGATAACAATGGCTTCTTCCTGCAATGAACAAAGGATTTTCTATCATCCAAGTCAGCGCAAATAAATGGTAACCTTGTGTTGATCTAAAATTATGTCTTAATGTCTTAAAATTATGTCTTAATGTCTTTAAGTCAACCTCACAAGGAGAAATCCCCCAGTGTTTTTAAAGAGGTGGTACTCCTCTATTTCAAATAACATACAAGAACATAAGAATGACTAAGAAAGGACCACGATTATTCTTGAAAAAAATATTTGCATACAAAAAATACCTAAGAAGCACCAAGTATCTTACAAAAAGAAAATATTTACAAAATGTTACAAGATTTGTAAACCAAAAGAATATGCATTAAAATAAGACAACATTTCCATCACAAAATTCATCAAAGTATTACACAATATTCAACAAAAGGGAAAGGAAAGTATGGACCACATATAAAAGATAAATATAAATGATCATTTCATTAAACCAAAAAAAAAAATTGATAGACACCCATCTCAAATCTAATGCTTAAATTTAAAGTCTTGAAAAATCAATAATTCCATGTCCCAAACTAGTTCTCTCTTAACCTCAAAAAATTAACAGATGTCTTTAAATAAATAAGTAGTAATGTTTTGGGTTACAAATAAAATAAAATGCGTTTTTCTTTCAAAGAGGATTGGGATGGGGCTCCCACAAACCATAAAATCAAAGTGAGACATGAAATACAAAGAAAAAAAACTCAAAGGTCAACCTTAGGTTTCACAGGTTGTTGGGAACAAAAAATAGACACCCATCTCAAATCTAATGCTTAAATTTAAAGTCTTGAAAAATCAATAATTCCATGTCCCAAACTAAGTTCTCTTAACCCAAAAAAAAAAAAATACAGTCTTTAAATAAATAAGTAGTAATGTTTTGGGTTACAAATAAAATAAAATGTGTTTTTCTTTCAAAGAGGATTGGGATGGGGCTCCCACAAACCATAAAAATAAAGTGGGAGACATGAAATACAAAGAAAACTCAAAGGTCAACCTTTAGGTATCAAAAGTTGTTGGGAACAAAAAAAGAAAACAGCACGACCAAAGAAGAGAATTTGGCTCTAGAACTTTAGGATCCAACTTGTATAGTTGTGGAAAGTTTCTCTTGCCTCACGAGCAGCATATTTTTTTCCTTTAATTAGGGATTTGTACATAATTATCTTATCAAGCTCATGGCCTCGCGAGGCGAATCCTAGTGGATTTCTAGCAAGCACCGCTTTATTCATCATACCAAGGGTTGGTTTTTCTATTATTCTTTTATAGGACACCTTGAAAGAGAACTTGTTAATATATGTGGAAAGGGTAGTTGTACCATGATAGAGTTCTTCAATGTTGTCCTTATAAGTTAGAGGTTTAATTTACTATATTTAAATCCTTTTAAGAAAATGTCAACTTTACTTTGTCAAAGCGAAATTCCTTTGATTATCATAATCAATTCTCTTCAATGGTACCCTATGCATGGAAAATTTTAGAGTTAGGGTTAAAGGTTTATGATGAGAGTGAGGCTCATAGTCATTTAAAAGGTCAAAAGTTGTTATTTGCTTGGAAACGGGGATATCGATATCACATAATCTACAACACTACTACCTAGCCCATGAATACATGTCATTTGGTTGGAGTTTGGCCACTCATTACTCCATTGCAAATTATTAGGGTTTGAGAGCTGCTGCAGAGCTTAACCGACTCAAGCATCAAAACAAATTCTCAATTGGTCTCGTGAGATTCTTTTGTAGCTATTAGATAAAACAAGGTTCCTCATCTAGCCATAAAGGATTATGGTTGAGTCATCACTTAAAAGAGTAAATTTTTTAGTTGCAGTCCTCGTGATTAAAGTCTTTTAGTAGGAGGATATTATCTTCATTTTCAAATTATAAATATCTTGTTCTAAATTATTATAGGGACAATTTTTATCTAGATTATTTCTCTGCGTAACGAATCGTTTGTTACTTATTAACCACTCTAGTGCCAAAAGTAATATTTTTCATTTTGGTGTGTGTGTGCATTTTACTTGTGCAAACAACCGGTGATCTAACATCGTAATACGACCAAGACGCACGACACGTAACCACATGCATAAAAGAAGATCACACCACAAGGAACTCGACCGCTAAAATAATACGACTGATTCACCGCCCCACCCCGCAGCAGAAAGTTAGGTCCTCCAAGACACAGAGTCAACGCCAAGCCCATCGCTTTAACCATTTGTCTCGTATCATGATCGTTTGAGGGAACATGGAGGTGTCTACATCCCCAGCCCGGCAAGAAGATCACGCAATCAATGTATAAAACCAAGTATGACATGATTAAGAAGTACGATTTCGCCTTACGAAGGCGCAAGTCAAGGAACTGACAACAAACACTTAAAATTAAATACCGGGCAGTGTCTATGACTCATCCGTGATTGATTTCCAGCCAAAGTCTCCATAATATCTTCACATGCTTCCCAATTTATTACCCTACTTTACATGGTCCGTGCAAGGGGTAATATTGCGCTTCAACATCATCCATAGCATTCTAACTTACACCAATATTAACATTTCCATCCTATCTTCCAATAATACTGACATAAATAAAAACAAAACATTTAACCCCAATTGGCAATCTCATTGTAAGGTAAGGGATAATACTTAAAATTAACCTATCCATAACTTTAATGGCATATTTTAAAATACTATAATCAACCTATCCATAACTTTAAAAGATAGGTTTAAAATACTAAAATTAACCTATCCATAACTTTAAATGGCAAATTCCTAAATGTCAAGATTAATATTCTATCCACATAATACCGAATAAAACAACTCATAAATAAATTTATGCATAAAACAATCTATCCGTTCCAATTCTTAACACAACATTAAAAATCAATGAAGGTACCTTTCATTCAAGGACATAAGGATGAGTAAAAAAGTATATCACTTGTAAGCCTAAAGGATGCATACCAGTTTAACCCTAAATCCGTAACATTTCTCCTTGACTATGGGTATGGTCTATGAACAATTTAGCAATTTATAACATTATCCTTCGTATTAGACCTTCAATCCAGGAAATGGATATCTATGACGTTTCATCGATGCCCAACCAGAATCAGATCAGGGTTAAGATTAATTTAAAGGAGTATTAAAGGCGAGTAGAGCGTTAAGGGATAAATTCATTTATGTTCATTTGTTAAGGATATTCTAGGCTTGCGAAATAAAAAAAAGATGATCATTCTATAGTCACCGAAGGGAATGCGGTCTCCTAAGACTTCGGAGGGTTAGCGTGACTTGCCCCCCTTTTAAATTCAAATGTCAGAAGCAATGAATTTAGATCAAGCAGTACCGTATAGTCGGGAGACGCAGGCTCTGTCAGCCAGAGTACCACGCATGCATTACCAAGCTTTTATCTAACTGATATATTGACCGTAAGACTTATTTTTTTTTAGATTTACATCGTTTAAAGGGTGGCCATTCAATGGATGTCAGTTTATTATTACGCATACCCAAATAATGGAATAGACATGAAGGAATTAAAGGGACTAAAGGAATAACCCAAGCCTAACCGGTTAGCGCGTGACCAAGGGATAATATTAATTGAAGCCGAAAGTATCTCTGTATTGCTTTCCAGGAACAGAACTATTCTCGAATTAGCATTATAGAATTTATTTACAAAGATCTAGAAATAACAACAGAAAAAAGGCGTTGAAAGGCCAAGGCTTCCGTGATTGCCTTTCCTCTTTTTCCGCAGAACGGAACCATCCGCTAATTCAGTAATATAGAATCTCGCTACAAGACTCGAAATAACAACGTAAAAGGCGCTGGATAGCAAAACTAAACCCGGCTCAATAATTGCTTCATAACACATACATACACCATACCGCTGCATATTTTTTACATGCAACTCAATGCCAGTAAAATATTACTTCCAGAAAGTTTGACAGATAGAAGGGAAAACCATGGCACCATTTCGTGAATTGTGTGCACTAGCATAAGACACATTCGGACAAGGCATAACAGTGATAATCACAACGATGGTTGGAGAGAACGTTAAGAAAACGATACACCGACCCAGGTAAGGAATGATACGTTGACCTAAGTAAGTAAACAATACTCAGATGAGAGAAAATCACTACGAGGTATGGAAATGATACTTAGACGAGAGGAAGTCGTTGCCTGGTATGGAAGATGATACACAGAGCCACGTGGAAAAGCAAACAAGGGATCATGAAAACATAAACACTTCGAGGTTTGGCATTGGGAAGAATGGAATTCACTCCTTTCCTTATTCTATTTGTGTTGTTTATTGTCGTAAACAAAGCCAGGAATTATATAAATTAAAATCGATAAGATACTTTATTGGCGTCTTTTAATTCCACTAAGAAATGATCATATTAAGTGTATAAAAACTGAATACCTAAATTATCACTTGACTTGTTTCATAAATTTTTATATCCATTGAATAATAATCTATATTCATATAATTAAACTTTTTTAATATATATATGAGAGTACAACGTAAATTTAGGTTGGGCGTCAGAACCGCATGGCTCTACCTTCTTGAACAAATGCAGACAATAATGGATGAATTAAAACCCAACGCATTAAAAGGATTCGAATTCCCCTCCCTCACGCAATCCACTGCTAGGTTTCTGGCCAAAAATTTTAGCGATAAAACCAAATAAAAACAATACACAGTCTCAAACTAAAATGCATTACAATGGAAAGGGATAAAACACGATCGAGAGTTTTGGGATCGGGGTTCATTCCCTCTTGACTCAAGACAAGCGTCCACACCAAGCGCGATCATACTGATGTCAATAAAACACCCCACAACAACAGTAAAAGAAAAAGAAACGCTCACAGAGATATCCTAAAACACAGTCGCGTCACGCAGAGAATAAATATCTATGAGGTCACTGTAAAAATAGGGCAGAGGTGTTCCACCACCTTATAAACGAAATGCCAGAACTAAAAATTCATAGACAATTTACAAGACAACTCCTAGACAAGATTAAAATTCATGGACGCTTATAAAACACAGTTCTGAGTTTTTTTAACAGCGGTTGTTGTACCGTGGTTATGCAGTATTCTACAAGATTCAGCACTATTCACCACTATTCTACATTCACGTACTCACTACGCAAGTGCCTTTAATTCACACTCACAATGGAGGTGTGATCAATGCAAATATCATATCATTTAATTATCCAAAATAAAATGCATTCTACCTAACCAGTAAACCATACCGTCTTCTTCCGCTTCGACGAGACTCGCTACGTTGTTTTGTCCTCGCCTGCCGCTTCCCCGCCGCTAAACGGTGGAACGCCACCGCACTTCCCAACAATGCTGAGGTGTACTCGCTTCACTCGGTGCCGCAAAGGCTACACAAGAACCAGAAAAATCGCTAGCATATCAGCTCGCCTTAACGGCTGAGCTACCACCCAAAAAAAATCACAGCTGAGTTACACACCCAACTCCACACAAGATAATCCACAACCACAGCTTCTAAGAATAACGCTATATACCACCGATCATCCTTTCTTCAAAGCTTTCCTTTCTTTTATAGCCAAATGAGACTCCTCTCTTGGTTAGTAATTAATTAATTTTAAATGATAATTCCCCTTGAACGATCTCCATCATCCAAGTGTCGCTCACCCCTAGGATCCTCCAATAATTAAATTCCGGTTATTATTTAAAATCTAAATTTCCTCACACCCCAAAAATCTCTCCCAATCTCTTAGGATTCCTAGATTCTCTTACTTTGTTTTTATTTTCTCTTTCCTAAAAGGATGCTTCCTGAAATTTAGTAAGTACTTAAATGAAGATTCTTTATTTTTCCCAATGCCCCTTTACTTTCCAAAAATTTAAGTCTCCTTTAATTCTAAATTCCTTATTTTCTTATCTTTATATTATTTATTTATCTTTTCTTTTATTCTCCCTTCCATTTTCATTATTAATTCCTTTGTTTTTAAACCCCCAAATGAAAAAGCACTTAACATTCTTTTAAATATATATATACAAAAAAAAAAAAAAACATTTTTATTTTATTAATTAATGATTTATTTATTTAAGTCATAGTTTTACTACCTTTCTTTAAAAAAATTTAAGTCCCTTTTATAAGTTAAACACCATGGCATTAACTTCACCCCTCATATTTTTACCCCTTTTACTTTTTAGAGGTCTTCAATTAACCCCTAGGTGGGTGATAGTTTATGTCCCAGGTTTATTTTTGAACCATTTTTCTTAGGGCCTAACAAATTTATCTTAGGGATGTTTTTATTTTAGGTTTTATTGAATGTAGACCACCACTAGCTAGAATTTATCAGCTTGCTCTGGCCAACTAGGGTCAGTCTTCAAGATCATTCTCTTCAAGCCAGACGCATCTACGCGGCTCCGCTGGTGCCATCACTGATCGCTTTCGTCAGACGCGGTTCTTCAGATCGCACGTAGTGCGGCTCCAAGGGTGTCACTCGCTGGATTGACGGATTGTAGACTCTAAAACCCTCGAGTCAACACCGCCAGTGAACTCGTGGGAGACTAAGGGTTTCTAAGGAATAAGGCTCCCTCGCTTTATTGCGCTCTCTTTAGAATCATCGTGAGCGACCGTGAAGTCAGCTCACGATCGCGGGATCCCTCAACTAGTAGCAACAGGACCGCGCTCGGTGCCACGCTGGGAGTGCTAGTAGGTCGTATAGGTCGCCGTCTACACCTTCCTCAAACTCTTCCGATCTCGTGTGGCCCCTTTACTCCATATGAGCACGGTTGGCAAGCTATCATCATCCCGCATCATCAACCACGTATGTTGCTAACATATCATATAATCAATAGTACATCATCAAATGAAACAATATCATCGTAAATCAAACAACTCAAATACCCCAACTCAACCGGAGTTCCAGGAGTTCCACCGATGCTCGTGATCCTTCCAAACCGCATTATCCCGCGACACTCAAAGAAACCGAAATGCTAAAGACCATCACACCGGTAGGTAGTAAAAACCCCGCCATATAACCCAATGCATCAAAATGAAAGAAAAGTTTTATCATATAAATCCGGATCACTTGACAGAAAGTGTCCTCAAAGAATAAGTTAGGTAAGTGCGCCAGAGCTGATGTTACATACACTTCTGGTCTAAACTCGTCCCAAGTTTCAAAGATAAATGCTTCTAATTGCGTTCATAAAACGGCAAATGCTACGCAGATTACCGGTCTAACCATCAAACAAAATGGAAACTGATGACGGATATCATATGCGCCCTCCCGGGTCGCTGAGTGTGGACTATAAATGTCCCACTAAACCTTGACCTGACCTACTATTCGACGCCATAGCTGTAGAATATGATGATATAGGATGTGGATCGAATCAGCCATGAGAGAACCCTCATCCAAAACCTACAAGCACTCATGTAAATCATATGTGTAAGATCACTAACATAATGTCTCAAAACAGCATACATGAAAACATCGTACGCGCTTCAAAGAATCGCAGCATAGTCGAGTATTAACATCGCCCCTTCCACATTGGTTCAAAAGGTCCCAACCTAGAGTAGAGTTTAGCTCCCTTTCCAAACTTGATCGAACTCTTGGCGCGTTTCCACCCGAAGATTCGACACCGACCTCGTAACTACCGCTTCACTCGGGAAGCGCGCATCGACATAACTCTTCGATCCTTTATCCTCTCCTTGTCTTTATGGTTTGCATCCGCTTTTCCATCTCTTGATCGCTTCGGTCCTTAATCACCAGACTACATCCTCAAGTCAATTCCAACTCAATGGTGTTCCACATGGTCGCCTATAAAGAAACTCTGAAAGCCATCTAGCCGGTGCTGCTCGTAACCGCTTGTTATAAGCGAATCCTTACTAGAGTAAAATTCCTCCTAACGCCCGTTGGTTCATTATCAATGCATGCGCAAAGAGATGTCTTCTGCTGTTGGTTCAGACGCTCGCCTCATTACCGGGTGATACGCAAGCATTCAAAATTGGTTGGGTTCCTAAGGCTTTGGAAACTCCGGCCCAAAATCGCTCCAAAGAAAGACCGGACCGGAGATGATCTTCTTTAGGCACGGCGCAACCCTGCTACCAATCTCACCGATAAAAACTCTCGCTATGTCGAGCCCGACACGTCAGACGGATCGGACAATAAAGTGAGCACTCTTGGTCGAGTGTCTACTACTACAAAAAATCGAAGTCGGTTCCTCGCCGCCAAGCAGAACCGCCACAAAATCCATCTAAAATTCCCATTTTGATTCGGAATGGCATGTGGTTGAAATAAACCCGTCGGGTGTCTATGTTCAGCATTTACCCACTGACACTCGGTATTACCTAGCTACAAAATTGACTATGTCGGCCTTCATTCCTTTCCAAAAGAACAAGGGCTTAAGATCTGCTCTCATCTTCGTAACTCCCAGGTAAGCCATAAACTCAGCTTCTTTATGAGCCTCGGGCCAGATCAACATCCTCAATTGCCGTTCTACGTGAATCCGACCTCCAAATCTCAATAAACCATCGCCGCCAAAGGTGAATCCTCAAATCGTGGTACCATCATAGTGTTTTGTCCAATAAAAACCTCAATTTCTTTGTACCTACCATCGCCACGCTAAAGTGAATTCAATGATCGCCCCAAGAGGCAACAATCAAAAGACACGTGGCCTCCACTCAAAGCATCCGCCACTAATGGCCCGCCCCTTTGGCGTAAGTAATCAAAGTCGCACTTCCGCTAAGTATTCGACTCAACGCCAAGCACGCTACGCTTAGGTCGCTTTATGCGTGGAAATGTGTTGTAACTACAATGACTGGCTTTTAATTCAAATTTCGGCCTCCAACCGTAGTGTCTCCATACCTTTGGCGAACAGATAACAACTCCAAGTCATGCGTCATGTAGTTTCCTTTCATGCCTTCGCGAAATGTAAGTAATCACTCTCGTCCGCTTTACATCAGCACTCCACCTAAACCTTCCTTGATGCTGCCAGCATACCAAGAAGTCTACGCCCATGTCAAGGACCTTTAGTAGACGGCGGTTTGTCAACAACTCCTTAAGCTCTCCTAATGCTTCCGCTGCGATTTCTCATTCAAATAAACTTTTTTTCTTCTGCAATTTTGTGATCGGACTCGCTATCTTCGAAAATCCTTTCGAACAACTTCCGCCGTAGCAGTCCTAAACTCCATAAAACTACGTGACCGTGATATTCGCTTCTACGCTGCCATTCCATGATGGTCAACCTACGGATCCACTTTGATACCTTCGACGGAGATGACATGTCCTAGGTAGTGAATCCTAGATTGATAAAAGAGCATTTGGACATCATATAATTTGTTTCCTCGCGAAACATCAAGTACCAAGCACAAGTGCTCGCTATGCTCCTCCGTCATCCAAGACGTAATATCGCCGGATGAATACTTGACTTAACTCGTCCAAATACTCGAACACCCCATTCATCAAAACTCATGAATACCCCGCATTTGTCGCACCAAAACCAGAAATTCGTGAATGTCCAAATCGCGTTCTTAAAAGTGGTCTAGCGAGGGTCATCCTTGATCCTCAATCGGTGATACCTCGGTCGAATTCCATCTTGAGAACACCGTCGCATCTCTTCATTTGATCAAAATGTATCGCCAATTTTGGCAGGTACGATTCTTGATCAGAAGCCTTGTTCCCTGACGATAGTCAATGTAAAGCCCACGCACTGGCCCTTCTTCCTAATGAGACAATAAAGCCCCATGGCGGTATTAATTAGACGACAAATTCCGTATCCAAAGAACTCCTTCGCTTGTATTTTTAACTTTGTAACTCCGGGTGGACATCCGATAGCATGCTATCGGTTCGGGCCCTCGGTTTCGTGCCCGTAGTAAACTCCAATTTCTTTCCGGGCGGCATCCCGTGCAACTCTTCCGAAACATCGGCCCGCGAACTCCTTCACCACCGGAAGGTGTTCTAGACCTTTCCTTACTTCCCCTCGCGAGTGCAAGGGATCGGTGATAAAGCTTGCACCCCTGGCGATACTCTTCCGCCAGAATCGAAGGAACTCGTGGATACCGTTCCACCGTCGTCAGCTCTTCATCGACTGCTCAACCGTTGCCTTACGCTTGAGTATTGCCTCATGCGATCTCCAACTAATCCATGCCGACACAACGCCATAAGATCCTGCGATCGTGAACGTTAAGCGCTGGACCTCGCGGAACTTCTCCTGTGTTAAGGGTACGTACTGTACCTTTCCTCCCGACCAAGGTTTGCCTCCAAGCCATCTCCACGGTTAAACTCATCCCCGCTCGGATCAGCTTTACCTTAATCCTTTCGCTACCGCATAATCGTAAATAAAACTCGCGAGTTCTCGGGTCTATCAAAACACTATGGTTCCGTCGATAGTACCCGCCAGTTCTCACCACGGTAGATCGGTACTACCGACGTTATTATTCACCGCCGAATCCATGGCCTTGCCTATATCTCCGTCGAATGGTCCGGCCGACCGGACGCCTAGCCCTCTCCATAGGGACAATCGCTACCGGTAGTGGTTCTCTACACGCCCATCACTTCGCCCAGAGTCCGTGCCCGGTAGAAGAAGATGGTGGCTCCACCGCCTCAAAACTCCCTCGCCCGTTTCAATAACGGTCTAAATCGCTGCCGGGCGGACGACACGCCGCCGGGCCGCTGGTCCTCGGTGGCAGGTGTCCGTCCACACAGGCGGCGGCTGCCGAAGCGTAGGAACGTGGATCCCCTCCTGATACCACGCATATCCCGGCCGTATTCACCGGCATCTCGCCGCCGCGTATTTCGTGATGAACCTCGCCTCTGTGTCTCGGCCGAGTCCCTGCCTGACCCCCACCGACAAGCTCCTCCTCCGCTTTATGCGAGGGCCTTTGGACTGGGCCGCAGTAAGGTTTGAGGCATCTAACTCTTACCTTTGCACGAAGGTCATATAGCCAAAACGAACCCTCGCTTTACCTTGAGCTTCAAGAATTCAAATGCGGAGCATACCGGCAGCCCATAAAACGTACCTCAGACGCCGCATCAGACGCACCTCCCCGTTTAACGCTGTTGAACCTATTGAGTCGACGCCAATGAATTCCTCGAAGATATCTCTCTCTAACTGCTCGAACACTTCCCATGACACGCCTTCAACGCCGTTTAACGCGGCAGGAGCGCCTTCCATCATAGAAGAGCGCCCCCCTTCAGTCGAAGACCATGCGAACCTTCATGTTGAGGTATAGTCGCGCGGCACACGCCATATTCTCTTCCAACCATTGCCTCGGGCGTCAGCCATCCGGGCACCAAAAACTCTTCGAAATTTCTACCTTCGAAGTTCATGGTGTTACTACAAGAACGCCGGGTATGCCACAAGTAACTCCGCCAAGAAAAGTCGGGCGCTCGCCTCCTCTCGCCTAATTGGACACTGCATGCGCCGGAAGGATTCATCATCTCCTACAACATCGGCTAATTATGATCCGGCCTCGTCTAAGGACTCCGCCACCTCCTCGGGGTTAGATCCTCAAAGGAGGTTACCGGAGGCGCCGCTTCTCCCCTAGCACTCGCCGTCACCGCCCTTCTAACTAAGGACACACTTACATGCACAAGCGTTTCAATCGCTAAATGTAACAAACAACATTATCATGTCAACTAACCCGTAGTGAACTCCCAAGTCGCCGGGTCAACCCGCCTCGACACCATATGTAACGAACCGCCTTGTTACAACAACTACTCTAGTGCCGTGACAATATTCTTTTTCATTTTGGGTGTGTGTGTGCATTTACGAGTAAACAACCAGGACGAACATCAGAACATGACCAAGACGCATCATACGTAACCACATGCATAAAAGAAGATCACACGACAAGTGAACCGACTGCTAAAATACGACCGACTCACCGCCCTACTCCCCGTTAGGACCTCCAAGACACGTATCAACGCCAAGCCCTATCGTCTTTAACCATTTAAGGTCTCGGTCGGCGATCGCTCGAGGAACATGGAGGTGTCTACATCCCGCCCACACGTTAGAAGATCACGCAATCAATGTATAAAACCAAGTATGACATGATAAAGAAGTACGATTTCGCCCCTTACAAAGGCGCAAGTCAAGGAACTGACAACAAACACTTAAAATTAAATACTGGGCAGTGTCTATGACTCATCCGTGATTGATTTCCAGCCAAAGTCTCCATAATATCTTCACATGCTTCCCAATTTATTGCCCTACTTTACATGGTCCGTGCAAGGGTTAAAATTGCGCTTCAACATCATCCATAGTATTCTAACTTACACCAATATTAACATTTCCATCCTATCTTCCAATAATACTTACATAAATGAAAACAAAACATTTAACTCAATTGGTAATCTCGCTTAGTAAGGATAATACTTAAAATTAACCTATCCATAAACTTTAATGGCGACGTAACACTATAATCAACCTATATCCAGAATCCTTTAAAAGACAGCGTTTAAAATACTAAAATTAATATATCCATAACTTTTAAATGGCAGTCCATAAAATGCTGAAGATTAACATTCTATCCACATAATACTGGAAGTAAAAACAACTCATAACAAATTTATGCATAAAACAATCTATCCGTTCCAATTCTTAACACAACATTTAAAATCAATGAAGGTACCTTTCATTCAAGGACATAAGGATGAGTAAAAAAAAAGTATATCACTTGTAAGCCTAAGGATGCATACCAGTTTAACCCTAAATCCGTAACATTTCTCCTTGACTATGGGTATGGTCTATGAACAATTTAGCAATTTATAACATTATCCTTCGTATTAGACCTTCAATCCAGGAAATGGATATCTATGACATTTCATCGATACCCAACCATAATCAGATCAGGGTTAAGATTAATTTAAAGGAGTATTAAAGGCGAGTAGAGCGTTAAGGGATAAATTCATTTATGTTCATTTGTTAAGGATATTCTAGGCTTGCGAAATAAAAAAAAAATGATGATCATTCAGCCGCCGCCGGTAAGGGGAATGCGGCTCTAAGACTGTGGGTTAGCTTTGACTTGCCCCTTCTCTTTAAATTCAAATGTCGGTAATGAATTTCGATCGCTAAAGTAAATGTATCGAGACGCAGTGTGTTCGGGTTACATGAAGTGTTCTTGCATGCATTACACCAGCCGCTTTTATCGAACCGGATATATTGACCGCCAAGACTTATTTTTTTTTAGATTTACATCGTTTAAAGGGTGGCCATTCAATGGATGTCAGTTTATTATTACGTATACCCAAATAATGAAATAGACATGAAGGAATTAAAGGGACTAAAGGAATAACCCAAGCCTAACCGCTGGGGCTGCGACTGTGGATAAATATTAAATTATTATCATTGGGAAGTTACCAGTATCTCTCTATTGCTTTCCAGGAACAGAACTATTCTCGAATTAGCATTATAGAATTTATTTACAAGGATCTTGAAATAACAACAGAAAAAGGCGTTGAATAAGCCGTTGCTTCTCTTCAGATTGCCTTTTCTTTTCCAGGAAACGGAACTATCTCATGGGGAATTAGTTAGTATTATAGAATTCGGGCTTACAAGATTCTCGAAATAACAAATGTAGTGCTGCTGGATAGCAAAACTAAACCTGTCAATGTAATGTTTACGCATTACACATACACCATACCGCTGCATATTTTTTACATGCAACTCAATGCCAGTAAAATATTACTTCCAGAAAGTTTGACAGATAGAAGGGAAAACCATGGCACCATTTCGTGAATTGTGTGCACTAGCATAAGACACATTCGGACAAGGCATAACAGTGATAATCACAACGATGGTTGGAGAGAACGTTAAGAAAACGATACACCAACCCAGGTAAGGAATGATACGTAGACCTAAGTAAGTAAACAATACTCAGACGAGAGAAAATCACTACGAGGTATGGAAATGATACTCAGACGAGAGGAAGTCGTTGCCTGCTATGGAAGATGATACACAGAGCCACGTTGAAATGCAAACAAGGGATCATGAAAACATAAACACTTCGAGGTCTGGCATTGGGAAGAATGGAATTCACTCCTTTCCTTATTCTATTTGTGTTGTTTATTGTCGTAAACAAAGCCAGGAATTATATAAATTAAAATCGATAAGATACTTTATTGGCGTCTTTTAATTCCACTAAGAAATGATCATATTAAGTGTATAAAAACTGAATACCTAAATTATCACTTGACCGGGTTTCATAATTTTATATCCATTGAATAATAATCCATTCATATAATTAAACTTTTTTAATATATATAAGGAGGAGTACAACGAATTTAAGTTACGCCGAATCGCATGGCTCTACCTTCTTGAACAATGCAGGCAATAATGGATGAATTAAAACCCAACGCATTAAAAGGATTCAAATCCCCCTCCCTCACGCAATCCACTGCTAGGTTTCTGGCCAAAAATTTAAGCGATAAAACCAAATAAAAAACAATACACAGTCTCAAACTAAAACGCATTACAATGGAAAGGGATAAAACACGATCGAGAGTTTTGGGATCGGGGTTCATTCCCTCTTGACTCAAGCCAAGCGTCCACACCAAGCGCGATCATACTGATGTCAATAAAACACCCCACAACAACAGAAAAAGAAAAAAACGCCACGTAGGTACCCTAAAACACGGTCGCGTCAACGCAGAGATAAATATCTATGAGGTCACTGTAAAAATAGGGCAGAGGTGTTCCACCACCTTATAAGCGAAATGCCAGAACTAAAAATTCATAGACAATTTACAAGACAACTCCTAGACAAGATTAAAATTCATGGACGCTTATAAAACACAGTTCTGAGTTTTTTTAACAGCGGTTGTTGTACAGTCCAGGTGGTTAAGAGCAGGGTATCTCAGCAGTATTCAAAGTACACTATTCAGCTTCACTATTCTACATTCACACAACCCCGAATTACGGCAGCTTTAATTCACACTGTCAATGGAGGTGATCACAACATCATATCATTTAATTATCCAAAATAAAATGCATTCTACCTAACCAGTAAACCATACCGTCTTCTTCCGCTTTCCTCGGACGATGACCATACGTTGTTTTGTCCCTTCGCTCACAATATCTCCCGGCTTTCACCTGGCATCTCCTCCCGAAGAACGCGAGAAACCGTTTCCTTCTCACGCTAGGGCAATACTAATAGAACCGTAAAATCGGCCTCACTAACGGGCGGAGCTACCACTCAAAATCACATCTGAGTTACACACCCAACTCCACACAAGATAATCCATCAAACCACAAGCCGCAGAATAGAACGCTATACCAATCGCATCATCCTTCTCTTCAAAGTTTCCTTTCTTTATAGCCAAAATGATACCTCCCTCTTGGTTAGTAATTAATTAATTTTAAATATATTCCCTTGAATCCATCTCCACGTCTGTCGCCCAACCCAGGATTCTCCAATAATTAAATCGGTTATTATTTAAAATCCAAATTTCCACACCTGCACCCTCCTTAAATCTCTCTTAGGATTCCTAGATTCTCTTACTTTGTTTTATTTTCTTCCTAAAAGGATGCTTCTGAAACTTAGTAAGTACTTAAATGAAGACTCTTTTTAGCTTTTCCCAATGCCCTTTACTCTCCAAAATTTATGTCTCCTTTAATTCTAAATTCTTTATTTTCATTTTATATTATTTATTTATCTTTTCTTTGCCCTCTCCCTTCCATTTTCATTATTAATTCCCTTGTTGTTAAACCCCAAATGATAACAACAACATCTAACATTCTTTTCATGTAAATAGGTAAACATTTTTATCTATTAATTAATGATTATTTATTTAAGTCATAGTTTTACTACTCCTTTCTTTAAAAAATTTAAGTCCTTTTATAAGTCAAACACCAAGGGTTTAGATTAACTTCACCCCCTCATATTTTTACTCCTTTTACTTTAGAGGTCTCAATTAACTCCTAGGTGGGTGATAGTTTGTGTCCTAGGTTTATTTTGAATCCATTTTTCTGAAAAATAAATTTATCTTAGGGATGTTTTATTTTAGGTTTTATTGAACAGGGAGACCAATTAATTAGGGAGGCGGTTGTAAAAATTTATCAGCTGCTTGCTGTTTACCGGTCAACTAGGTCGGCCTCAAAGATCATTCTCAAGCGACGTACGCCAGACGCATTCACGTTCCAAGGGTGCCACTACCGACAAGCCTGGCCGACGCGTTCTTCTCAGACGCATCATGCGCTCCAAGGGTGCTGATCACCGTTGACGGATTGGTAGACTCTAAACCCCGATCTCAACACCACTCCGCCGTGAATCCCGTGGAGACTATATTCTAAGGAATAAGGCCCTCACTTTATTTCACGCCCCTTAGAATCAACGTGATGCATCAAGTCAGTAGTCAGCCTCATATCGGGATCCCCTCGGTCCGTAATCGCTAACCCGCCAGCTCGAGCCACCGCCGAGTGCTAGTAGTCGCGGGCGTGGTTGTCGCCCACACCTCCCCTCAACCGATCTCGTGTGGCCCTCTTTTACTCCATATATGTGAGCACCTGGCAGTTATCACACTGCATCATCAACCATCATGTCGATCATGTCAGCTAAATATATCATATAATCAATAGTACATCATCAAATGAAACAATATCATCGTGAAACTAAACAACTCAAATACCCCACTCCCTCACTCCAATCCCGAGTCCAAGGGAGTTCCACCGATGTCTCCGCATCCTCAAGATCACAAACCTCCACACTCAAAGAACCGAAATACAACATCTGTCTACATCAAGTTAGTAAAAACATCATGTCATAAAACTCAATGCATCAAAATGAAAGAAAAGCTTTATCATATAACTGCATCACTTGCATTCAAGTGTCCTCAAAGAATAGTTAGGTAAGTGCTACCAGAAGGATGTTACAAAAAGGTAGAATTAATAGGTAAAATAACAAATTGCTATACACATCTTCTTAGCATTGGTGTTAAAAATTTCTATCCAAATGTATTGATTAAGAGGGTCATTATTAAAGTTGAATGTGAGGAGAAATGTTTTTCTCTAATATAATGCTATGCCTCCTATCCCTCTACAATATGATTTTTTGTTCCATACCGACCACAAGAAAAATCCTTCCATGTTAGGGGACCTTAGACTCCCTACATGCTCCCAAGTTTCAAATTTAGATAGATACATTAATATCACCTAAATTATTTAGGACCTTTACTCCATGGAAAGTCACGATAATTCCAAAAAGGGATCTCGAGTGTCCCAAATTCATATTTATTATTATCCTTTGGTCTCTATCCCTAACAATAGCTTTTCGATTTACATTACTCCCCCACTTTCCCCTCATTTCCCTGCTTCTTTTACCTTTTGAACTAACTTCCTTAATTCAACTTGGTCCTATGGAATGAGGTCTTCATTTATAAATATTCTTGACCCTTTTAAGCTTAGAGATTGACTAAGTATGCTATATTTATGGTCATTACAACTTACTTTGACACACATCAACCTATCTTTGTGATCAATTATTTTCCTTAGCCTCTTGTTTATATGAGGTAAGTTATATCAATTTGTGATTTATTTTTAATTCTTCTTTTACCATTGCTAACGGATTCTTTATCCTCCTGTTGTTCTTTTATACAAAATTATGAGGTTCAAGGCCTCTTTGTTACACTCAATGGGTCAAATTGGATTAGTTTATTCATTTCCTCTCTTTGATGGGTTTGATATCCAATTTTTTTACATATTACCGAGGGCCAAATTGTTTGTTAGTTTTTCTCTATCTCTTTAATCCCATCTCTCAAATTGTGATTTTCTTCAAACCTTCCTTCTTAAAGTTGATTGTTTATATTTTTACATTTCTTGAATACTATCCTTCATTGTTCCAGAATTCACTCTGAACCCTAATAATCTATCCCTCTATTTGAGTTTGAATGGTATCTTTAATTTTTTATCAATCATTGCCTCTAGCTCTATTTGGAGTTTTTACATCTCTTTCTTCACTCATTTTTCTAATGTTTCTAACTCTATTTGATTTTTTGGCATCTCTCTCTTCTCTTGTTTTTCTAATGCATTCCATATAATCGTAAAGGATCTCTAGGGTGATTTGGGTGCATCCCTTTTGAGGACTAGATTTTCTTGAATAGGTGGTGGACCTGGCCATATTGAAAAAGAAGAGGAAAAAGATGTGTCAATTATTATTTGGGATTGACTTTATCTCTCAAATCAACTTTACTTATGAAACTTAAAATAAAAAAAATATATATTTAAATCTCTCTTGCACGTAAAATTAAAATTGATCATAGTAAAAAGTGACTCACATCATTTCAAATATGCAAATGCTCAACGCATTGAAGAAGCCAAAATCAACTTCTAAAAACCGTAGAGTAGAAGTCCTAAGAAACTAAAGAGATTATTCTCGGTAAAAAGGTAAAAACCAAAAGAAGTATTATTTTGGTTCAAACCCTAGATAGATAATCTTAGAAATAAAATATCTCCTTAAAAAAAACCAAAGAGAAACATTATTCCCATTCAACCCAGAGAAATATTATTTTCTGCTCAAAACGACAGAAATAATTTCAAAACCTGAGAGAAGTAGTATTCTCGCTCAAAACGGGCGGAGAAATAATGAGAGAAAATATGGTATTTTTACATTTTTTTCTTAATTATTTGGTATAAAAGGTACTAGTTTCCCTAGGTGTAGGACAGTAGGCTTACGAGTGAGTTGTTACACTCGCTGATGTTAAAGCCACCTAAGCTTGAAACCCCAGTGGACAAAAAAATACGCCCATGAGATATCCAGATTTGATTTGTTGATTAAGAACTCAATCTAATTGAAGAGAAAGAGAATTAACTGAATGACATTATTGAAATAGTGAAGGAAACAATAAGACTTAAAATATATTAACCAATTAAAATGAGAAAAAAAATACTTTTATTATATCAAAAAATATGTATTTGTTTCTTAAGTTAAACATTACACCTCACACAAAATTTAAAAAAAAAGGTAAATTAATGTCAAATCAATAGCAACCACATTGCTAAGTAGTCCCTTGGCAAGGACTAATAATACCCAAAGATGATCATTAATGTAATAATGTATTAATGTATTAATGATGACATTGAGTGTAATTAAGTTCACCATGAGTATGGTTGACTTACTATGGTTGACCAAGAGCATGATTGGCTATGGTTGACTATCAAGGATTATGGCTAACTGTTAACTATAAGCATGGCCATAGTTAACTCCAATTGACCTAACCATGACCATCATTATGGTTGACAAAAATGACCATGCCTATAAAGTGCTGACCAGCATGATCATTATGGTTGATCATTTGATTATGGTTAACTATGGTTAACTATAAGCATGACCATAGTTAACTCCAATTGACCTAACCATGATCATCATTATGGTTGACAAAAAATGACCATGCTCATAAAGTGCTCACATTTATCCCCTTTCATCTTATTAATTCAACTACCACTCTTTTTTTATATTTTTTCTCATCACGATTGAATAATTCATTTTTATCTCAACTACTACTTTCCATTGACATTTTTTCTCTCCCTCAATGCTCACTTACTCTCTTGTCTTATAATTATCACAATAGTCTATTCCACTATACTGCTTTATGTCCCCATTTAGTTGGACGTTTAGAAACCTTACACACAATGTTTATCCAAAAAAAAATTAGCATTAATAATGTATTAATTAATTGAAAATTAACTAATGTATTAGTTAATTAATATATTAATTAGGTATTAATACATTAATGATCTATTAATTAATGTAATAATACATAAATACATTAATGTGTTAAAGTATTAATCATCATCATCATCATTAATACCAATAGTGGTATATTTGTCTCAAATATTAAGCTATGCATATCTAATTAATTAATTAATACATTAATAATACATTACTAAAATATTAATACATTAATAATACAGTATTAAAGTATTAATACATTAACTATACATTATGACATTATCTTTTAAAGTATTAGATAATTTATTAAACATTAATAAAGTATTAAAATATTATTAAAGTATTAATATTACATTAATAAAGCATTAATAGTGCATTAATAAAATAATAATAAATACATCCTTACATCCTTACATAAATACATTAAAGTATTAATATATTAATAATAATACCCATAGATGACCATTAATGTAATAATGTGTTAATGGATGACCATGTTGACCATGATCATGATTGACTGTGATTGACTATGGTTGACCATGAGCATGACCATAGTTAACCCCAATTAGCCATGACCATGACCATGACTATGTTTGAGCATGAAGATGGTTGACTATGACCATGACTACGATTAACCAAAAATCACCATGCCCATCACTATGCTTAACAATGGATTAAGTATTAATGTACTCAACTAATAAAGTATTAAGATATTAATTAATTGAAAGTTAATTAGTTAATACATTAATAAAGTATTACTATATTAATAAATTAATACATTAATAATGTATTAATAAATTAACAATGCATTATTACATTAATCTTTTAAAGTATTAGTTAATTTATTAATACATTAATAAAGTATTAAAGTATTATTAATTAATACATTAATAAAGTATTAATAGTACATTAATGCATTAAAGTAATTAAGTATTAATAATACATTAATAATAATACTCACGGATGACCATTAATATAATTAATGTAATAATGTATTAATGGATGACCACGTTGACCATGACCATGGTTGAATGTGATTGACTATGGTTGACCAAGAGTATGATTGGCCATGGTTGATAATGGTTTATTATGGTTGACCGTGAGCATGACCATGGTTGACTATGGTTGAGCATCAGCATGACCATAGTT
>SNQJ01S0140344.1:34496-54660 GCA_010110895.2 Picea sitchensis | reverse complement strand
ACTGAGAGAGTAAATCAAGTCATGGAAGACATGCTTAGGATGTATGTCATGGATAATCAAACCAAGTGGGAGAAGTACCTACCTTTGGTAGAGTTTTCCTACAATAATAGTTTTCATAGCTCCATCGGAATGCCACCCTACGAAGCTCTGTATGGAAGGCCATGCAGAACACTGTTGAGTTGGGATAGATTATAAGATAGAGTAACAATTGGGCCAGAATTGATTCAAGAGATGAAGGAACATGTGATTCATATTAGGCAGAGACTAAAGGAAGCACAGGATAGACATAAAAGTTACGCGGATGCACGCAGGACTGATCGAAGTTATAAAGTGGGAGATCAAGTTTTCATTTGTATTAGGCCTAATAAGAGTACCATATGGTTCAGGAAGGGGACAAAGTTGTCACCTCGATTTATAGGACCGTTCAGAATCCAAGAGAAAATTGGACCCGTTGCCTATCGTCTCGTACTTCCACCCCACTTACATAAAACTCATAATGTTTTTCATGTATTTGTTCTATGTCATTATGTTGTTGATGAATCACATAAGATAATTTGGAAGGAATTGCAGGTATCAGACGTGGGAACTCTCACGGTAGAACCGTTACGCATATTGGACCGTAGAGTCTGAAATCTAAGGAACCATCTGGTAGACCAAGTTAAGGTCCAATGGGACAAGTATAGTCCAAGATTTGCTACTTGGGAAGATGCCGAGACACTACGACGAGATTATCCCTCACTTTTTTGACCACTTTGAGAATATGTTTCTCGAAGGTTGGGTGTATGTAACACCACCTTTTGACTTAGACAACCAAGATTACCTGAGGACTACACACTTTTATTTTCTATTCACAAGTGAAACTATTAAATGATACACTTGAACTTTCAAGACGTATGAATCTTTATGAATGTTTAAATGTATTTGGATAATGATGGATATGATTTGATATATTGTGAGAATGTAAATTTTATGAATGTTTAAATATTATTGATGATGATGGATATGATGTGATATACTATGTAAATGTAAATTCTATGAATGTCTAATTGTTATTGATGATGATGGATATGATGCGACGTATTGTGTGAATGAGAATCCTATGAAGGTTTAAATGCTATTAGAATGATGTTGGATATGATGCAATCTATTTTGTAAATGTTAATTTTATGAATGGGTGTCGATAATTGAATTATGGGATATTATGAGATCTATTTCTAACTTGAAAACTTTGATGTTAAGATGTTGATACACGGATACCGAATTGAAATTATGGTTGTATGCAATTACATGATTATAATGCATAGAAATGTATGAGTTTGTGTTACAGACTAATCTACGGGTTGTGGGCTATGAAATAGCCAAGGGATAATGATGATGAAAGTGGATGTCATGACCACTAGCCAAGAAAAATTATGGTATAAATATTTGTATGTAAAATTACATTGATTTGGATGAATTGCTATGATATGTGGACCAGTGCAGGATTTCAGGTGGTGAGACTGCCCAAAACTAAATAGACAATGAAAAAACTCCCAGCAACACGGTGCCACTGTATATTCCATTGTAGGGCGTGGACCCTAGTATTGTTAGGAGGGGTGGAGGCATTTCCCACTGTGTATCCTCTGAAACCTAAAGTCATGGGAGGACGATGTTAGCTCACGCTCCCCTAGACATGTGATGATGACTATAAGTTGCCTGCTGGGGAAGCTTGGTCAAGGTAGTGACACTTTCTCTTACGAGTTCTATTTGGAGTTAGGTCAATATAGTTGACGCTCCAAGATAGTCCAGCAGAGGAAGGATAGGAATGGAAGATGGAAGTAAGTTAGTGAGGAACGATGAGTAGAAATAGTTAAGAGTGTATGGAGATTTGTCTTATGGTGGAATTTATTGTTTTTCCTTCTAAAAAGAAAATGTCTATATATATGAATATTCATAATTATGTAACTAAACTACAATTGTCTAAATAACATTGTTGAGCTAGATAATTGTAATTAAAAGATTTCACAAACATTTGATTGGTTTATTGTATTTTATAAAATGAATAGTCTTATTGAATGGATTGGATGCTATGAAAATTACTATAGAGATGATAGTTATTGATATTAGTACATGAACGAGACTTGTATGTACTAGCTACACATGCATTTCTTTCACATGTACACTAGTATGTATGAGTTTCTTGGATTACTTACTAATAATGTCGGTTATTTGTTAGGAATGTGTGAACCATGTTTCTTTTCCCGTGTATCATAAAATACTTTAACTTTCGGATGAAGTTTCCTGAAGGGTGGGTGTATGTAACAACCCTAGCTAAATGATTGCTTAAGATTTACCAAGTATAATTAATTAAATAATTAATTTTCCTAATGTGTATTAGTTAAATAATGATTATTTATTAATAATATTAATTAATTAATTAATTAATTACTTTTTTTTAATATATGTTGATTAATTAATTGATTGATTGATTAACACATTTAATGTTTAGGGTAAAGAATTAAATACTAATAACTTTTAATTCATTATTATAAAACTTTACGTATGACAGGGGATAGGGTATTGAATGGAGGGATAAGGTAGTAAATGGAGGGATAAGGTGGGTGGCATTAAATGAAGGAGGAGGCGGTGAATGGAGAAGGATATGAGGGGGCAGAGGCCTTTGGGAGATGATTATGAAATTTTTGGAGATGAAGCATTATTGGGAGAGAAGGATTGTATTTTGTTGTCTGTGATATTGTTCTGGTTTGGGAGTTTGGGTGGACTGTTACAGGGGTGCACCAGGTTTCTGGGAGTTTTGGGCTTAGGGGCCAGGAATCCTCATGGAATCCTGGAGCTAGGGAGCCAGACAGGATCTGTTCCTAGCTGGTAGGGAGGAAGATTCGGTTTTGGGCGGGGTTTTGGGCAGAGAAGCAGAGAGGACAACCGAAGATTGGGAATTAGCATCAGACAGAGGTATGTATTTTAGTGATTATACTGTGTTACGTGATGTTTATGTGATTTACTTTCATGCTGTAGATAAATTTAATTTATGCTGAATAAGTTATGGTTAAATGATGATGATTAAATTGTACAACATACATTTTTCTTTATTCTTTATTTAGCATGTGTTTTATAAGGCTCTGTGGGGACAGAGACCTTATAAATACTGTACATCTAAGTATTCACCGTGAAGCTCTGTGTTGTCTACGAAGTATAATAAGGGTTACATATTGATGAATGATCTATCCTAAGTGCCTTGCAAAGATAGAATCATAGATATGTGTCCTAGCTAATGTTGCAGACACCTAAGTCTTGCAACCACCCCTGCCTCTATCTCGGGTGAGACTTCATATACTTCCTAGGTGTTTCCAAAAGGGCCGGTAGTTAGGGTTTTGTTGGTGCACTCTTGAGCATTGAAACCTGGGTCTTCCCCTGTGCCAACAATCCCTATTTTATATATATTTCAAAAAATATGATTTTTATAGTACAAAATTGGGGCTAACACCGTCAATACACATACACAACCAATAATACAAGATCCATGACATCTACGTCTGTGGCAATGGATGTGTGTCATGATAACAAACTACAACTCTTGCGAGACGCCGAAAGAGTCACACCCAAGCTCTGGGAACACCAACCACTTGCTGCTGCATGGACTCCGACAGATCCTCTACCTGAACCATCATAATCCTATGAGTCAAATGAGACAGGATGCCCTGCACATTTTGAAGGACTCTCTTTGCTTCTCCTCCCACAACCTCATCTCCCTAGTGCCTTCAACGATGTCTGG
Organism: Picea sitchensis; assembly: GCA_010110895.2. Taxonomy (NCBI): domain Eukaryota; kingdom Viridiplantae; phylum Streptophyta; class Pinopsida; order Pinales; family Pinaceae; genus Picea; species Picea sitchensis. Next base: position 50,888 of record SNQJ01S0140344.1, on the reverse strand, counting down.
GAAACCCGTCTGGCCATCGCAGACCCACGTCTGTGTCACACAAGTGTCTAGTTAGTACTTAAGCATCATCCACAAATATTTTTGTTTCACTATACAAAAATACAAAAAAATGAAATATTTAAAAACATTTGACATACTTAAGTCCTCGTAGGCGGTCCCTAGTGGGAGTGGCATGTCAGGGTCCCCTCTGAAGTCGATCCCTGCATAGGGGTAGTCATCTAAAGAAATGACATGTCGCCTCCACCAGTAGAAGAAATCCTTGTTGTAGGGTGTGGGCACCCTACCTCCCCCTTGCCATCTCATTACCTCGGTCCACCGTTCCATGGCTAGATCGTGAAGTCCTCTCGGAAGAATCTCAACTATAGGTCCCAAACCTGGAACCCACTTGAAGAAAAAGTTGCATAAGATAGAGGAAAACCCGAAGTTCCTCTTGTTAACCTATTTGCAATCTGTCAACTGGCTCTTCATATTAGTCAGTAGTGAGGTACACCAATCATATATTGTGGGTCTCAAGCACTCTACATCATATAACATGAGAGACATCAATTCTTGGTGCAACAAAGTCAATCCTATGATCCTGTTCAACATGAGGACAACAATATTGAGGCTGAGATTGTTTATTGCTCGGATGGGGAGTTGAGTCCCAACCTTCGGGGTCCCTGCTACACAGTGAGCATCTATGTACTTCTGTATTTTCATACAGCTCCCAGCTCCCCAAGATTTGAGGTTCACCACCTCACCTCGACGCAATAACCCAGTCAAAAAGTATATATCCTCGACTTCAATCCTCAATGGTTTCCCATCGAGGTTGAAGCTCTCACTGTCAAGATCCCAGTAATCCACAAGCATCTCAAGCAACCTCACCTGGGCCCTCATCCCTTTGAGTGCCCAAAATTTATACAAACCATATCTTTTCAAGGCCATTTGGGCCCCCATATCTCTTTGCACAACACCATTGACCTCCTCGTTCTGTCTTTCCCTCCATTCTAGTGCCATACTTCTAGATCAAAGTCATTTTTTGAGTTAGCAACCATAGAAAACATTGATTACAGACTTGTACGTGAGCTACTACATTTACAGTCGCATATAGGGATGAGTACATGTGCTCTGTATTTTACACAGTCGCATATAACCTCACGTATACACGACCCGATGAATGGTAGCCCACGTACACCGAATTACTCAATTTGCGTCCTAGTTTACTCAAATTTTGAAACCTAAGTTAAAAATCTAATCCATTAGAAAGGAAGAGGAGGGGAAGAATAATTACCTGGTCAAGAGGGTTTATGATTTCGTCACCCAACGCTCCCGCAATCACCAGTTGAAGATTGGAGGTATTTTTTGTCCATTTTTCACTATTTGGGTAAAAAGTCAAAATGACATAGTAATTTTTGGTTTTGTTACTATTTATAATAGTTTTTACCCACTTTCTATAGTTTTGAGTCATTTTTTCACCTAATGGATTAATACAGTAGTGGATTGAGTTGGTTTTTGTAGATTTCACCAGGGATTCTTGCGGATTTCAAACGTCATATTGATCGTTCGTAACCACGGGAAGGTATTTTCACTACCCAACATATAGGATAGGTATCCATTCCACCATGCACTTTTGCATTGTCCTATTACTGTCACTCATATGCCTTAGGTACGAACCCATTTGTTGCGACACAGAACCTTCCATCTGTTATAAGACGTGTCGTTATCAAGTGGTAGAGACTGTCACAACTTTCTTGTTTCACACATTTGCATTCATCTTGAACACAAACCTTGCATGCTGAACTTTCAACAAAAGTTCTTGAACTTTCACCTTTAAATCCTTCTTGAGGAGGTGAACTTAGAACAAAATTTGTTCTTGGAACTTTTTCCCTTGTCTCCTGAGGGATTGAACTTCAACAAAAGTTCTTGAACTTCACCTTTAAAACCTTCTTGATGAGGTGAACTTTTAGAACAAAAATTCTGTTCCTGGAACTTTTCCCTTGTCTCCTCAATTTTGAAATTTTCTCCATCTTCCTATTCATATCCAAGACCACAATACTTGGTCTTCTTTCTTCAACAAAAATAGGCTCAACAATGCCTGTGCATGCTTGCCCAAACCTCTACCTTCATAGCCCATTTTTAACAATAACTTGGACCTCATTCCTCTTGTGTGATTTTCAAAAGCACCAAAACATTCATCTTGAGGAATTAGAAGATAAACTAACATTGCATACCTTATGTTCATGCATATACTTGGTAAGGGTTTCCTTTATCTCATGGAGTTGAATCTCCATCTCATGCAACCTGCAAGAAGCTGGTCTTTCTCTTCATGCCATCAACCCACTTTTCAAGGGCAATGCTCATTACTGCTCTCTCAATACACATCTCTTTCATCAATTCTCTCATAGTTAGAATCTCTTTGTCAAAGAATTTAGATAATGAAAATGTATTAGAACTATCAATGCTTGAAGCTTCCTCCATCCTTGGAATATATCCAACTTCAACACAAAACTTTCACAAATACCAAATGTGCCTAAATCTCAAGCTATCAATGGCAAACACATGAGCAAAACAACCAGATTGATACCACTTGATCTGCAAATAGAAGGTTGACTTGTTATGCTATGAAAGCACCCTCTACTCTATTAAAATAAACTTTAGACCTTGCTTCATGTGTATAAATATGCAAGATAAACTTATGTGTTAAGTTCATGTATCTTCTTCTTGTAAATGCTTATGTGAGGATATGTTCTTTAAATGTTTAAATAAGGTACCAATAAATACAACAACATAACTTAGACCAATAAAACTATCAAACTCAGAACAATCACAACATGATAAAGGAGTGCTCCCCCCTCAAGGTTACATCTCCTTGAGCTCCATCAATGGACTTGGCTCTCCGGGATTAATTAGTCAAAATTTATTTTTACAAGATGCTACCAACTCCAATGGAAAAAAATACCGTACCATTGAGATCAGAACACATAAAACCCAAAAATGACTATTGTGAACTCTGAAAACGGATCATGGCTCATCCGGCATGACCTCTTCTACATGTGGCCATAAGCTTCCCCGAAGTTTCTTCTTTGGAAAAACACCTCGTAAAGTCCTCAACAGCCCTAAAACCTGTCCCACGTGTTTAGAGCATAGCAATTAGCCAAAAATGATTATTCAATCACAGAAACAAACATAGGCTCACCAAACCATGTCCTCATCAATGAGGGCTTCAAGCTCGATTTTGCTGAAACTTCATAATGGTGAAAACTTTGCAAAAGAAGTCTTAAAATGCCTTTGATAACAGTGCCAATGGATTCGGACGTCCAAAAACCCTAGTTGGGCTTTACAGCACCTCAATCGGCCAAAGATGAAGAAGATAGGGCCTCCATTTTCATCCTTCAACCTTGTTGAAACTGGTTTGCCAAAATGCACCTCCTATACGTTGAACCTAGAACATGCTCCAAAATGCATGTTAAAACTTGGCATCGAGCGGTTCCGAAAAACCTTGCAAACTGTAGTATGGTTAGGGCGCCTCCAGCCCATAATCGCCTAGCACTTGGGCATATGGTCATATGACCGTGTGCAAATGTAGAAAGGGTTAACTATTAACCGCTTTTAAAACCAATTTTAAACCCATTCGCGACTCCCCTAGTCATGGGTATACAGCGCTCCAAGAAACCATACAAATAAACCCCTGCACCTTTTGAAATGTGGTCATGTAAACATAGAACTGGGTCGGGCTAGCCCTCAATTCACCCCCACTCCAATATACCATATGTTAAATTTAAATAGATTAAAATCTGCATACATTACAAGGAATAACACGTGGTCTATTGGCACAGAGGACTTTGTTAAAGCGCCACTGTTGGGAGGTCGTCGGTTCGAATCTGGTCGGCTCCACAAAATTTTAAACAACAACCAATAAACCATTAGCTAATAAAGGGGTGCCATGTATAAACATGATTGGGCCACCTGGCACCATGCCATTTGCCCAATAATTGCTACGTGTCAAAACTTACTCCGGTCTAACCGCCAACCAACCAAAATGCCACGCCACATATTCCACATCAGTACACGGTCAAGCCACAATGCCAGCCAGTACTCGTTCTACCATCGCCAAGATCCGTATCGGATCAGACGCATCGCGACAAGACTCATTTTTTGCCTGCTTGACTTCCTAACGATCGCCATATTTGCTCCTATGTCCACATTTGAGACAAAACTAATTATGTTATTTTATGATGAGGGCTATTCTCTTGTTAGCTTTGAGGAAATTCTGAGAATGTTGATTTTAGCCGTAAATTTTGCCCCTCGGTCCAGATTTTGATCACACCTTCCCACCGAAATGCTTTTGGACCCACAAAAGCTTATGATTACCTGTCTACTTTCAAGTTATATCAACTGATTCTACTTGAAAAGTCTTCTCGACAATCACCTATCATTTCGATGTTTTATACCGCGAATCCCACTATGTCCCTAACCACCTACTGTGGTGCTTGAAGATCGCTAACCTTCCTAATCGAATCAAGTCCCTTGTGGAACTTCTTGACGCCAACACAATCAGCTCCAATGGTTGAAATTTTTTTCCGCGAATATCTTGTCACAATAGCAAAACCATCAATCTTGAAAACAAATTATAAGACTGAAATGATGCCAACAAAGTGCTTTTTTCTCTTCAAACAAATTGTCGATTCTAAAATTTCATCAAAGCACATGGTGTTTTCCCCATCTCAATGTAATGAAATCAACTTTCAAGTCAACAAACATCATCGACCAAACACAAGTCGTAGAAACATGATCGACACACATAGTCAGCGACAATCATCGGTTGACCCGCTAGTAGAGACTCATTTGAAACATCTCAATCTTCTCAAAATGACAGTCGACAAACATGATACACAATCATGAATCACTCATGATGAACCATCACTGTTCACTTCACACATATAAAACAAATGTATATGTACATTCTTCAACTCTCCTTCCAAGACAAACATAAGTACATAAACCCAAAACATATTGGTACATATAACATGAAAGATAAATGATGCAACTAGTGAACATCATATCCATCTTTACATCCTCCTCATGGGTTAAGGCAACAAACAAGAATACCTTCAAATGAATTTCATTCACATACAACTTGCATGATGCAAGTTGCATGTGATAACCTGCTGCAACTTATCATACTCTCAAAATAAATGCACACATAAAGCTGAAAAGTGCATTTACAATAGAAAATGCAAGTTTTACTTGCTCAAGAAATCCAAATCCATTTCTACCAAGCCAACTCAATCTGACTTTTTCTGCTGGAAATCCTCCTCTTGTGAATCATCTGACTCACATCGATGATGGAATCTCCTTCCACTTGTCAAACTCTTTATCCAACTCCGCTTCTTTGTGGCCGTGGATGAGGTTTGATGTAATGTCCAACATTGGTCAATAAGATGACCTCGCTTCTAACAATGAGTGAAAACCTTTTGCACCCTCCTTTCACGCTGCCTTGCTTATATATCAAAGCAGTTAATCTTTCCAACATTTTGAAACATGATTTTATAAACCACAATATGTACATGACTTTTTCTTCCATTTTTACATACAAATTTATCATATGCTTTAACATAATCAAAACAACTCCAATTATAAGCACTATCTTGAACATTCACCTTATCGCCTTCTTGAGGAGGTGAATTTCAAGAGTTACAAGCTCTCCTTTTGAGGCATCATCACCAAAGGTTCTTGTCTCCACAATCGCCACAACTTTCTTTTTTCACACATTTGCATTAATATTGAACACATACTTTTCATGCTTGAGGGATTGAACTTTCAACAAATTTTCTTGAACTTTCACCTTTAAAAACTTTTTGAGGAGGTGAACTTAGAACAAAATTTGTCCCGGAACTTTTCCTTGTCTCCTCGACTTTGAATTTTCTCCATCTTGCCGCTCATATCCAAGACATCAATCTTGGTCTTCTTCAACAACAATAGCTCAACAATGCCTTGTGTTCAAACTTCTACCTTCATAGCCCATTTTTAACAATAACTTGGACCATATCCCTCTTGTGTGATTTTCAAAAGCAACAAAACATTCATCTTGAGAGGAATTAGAAGATAAACTAACATTGCACCTTATGTTCATGCATATACTTGGTAAGGGTTTCATTTTCTTCATGGAGTTGAATCTCCATCCTCATGTAACCTTTTGCAAGAAGCTGGTCCTTTCTCCTTCTTCATGGCAATCAACTGCTATTCAAGGGAAATGTTCACATTTATGTCTTCACACTTTCATCAAATCTCTCATAGTTAGAATCTCTCTTTGTCAAAAGAATTTAGATAATGAAATGTATGAGAACTATCAATGCTTGAAGCTTCCCCATCCTTGGAAGATATCCAACTTCAACACAAAACTTGCAATAAATACCAACAAAATTTAAACTCTCAAGCTATCAATGGTAAACACATGAGAAAACAAACTATGCTCTTATACCACCTGATCTTAAAATAGAAGGTTGACTTATGATATGCAAGCACCTCTACTTCATTAAAATAAACTTTACAAGACCTTGCTTCATGTGTATAAATATGCAAGATAAACTTATGTGTTAAGTTCATGTATCTTCTTTGCAATGCTTATGTGGAGATATGTTCTTTAAATGGTTAAATATGTACCTTCAATAAATACAGTAGCATAACTTAAAGCAAATAAACCATCAAACTCGTAATAATCACAACATGATAAAGGAGTTCACCCTCCTAAGCATATCTCTCGAAGCCTCCATAATGGAATTGGTTCTCTGGGATTAATTAGTCAAAGTTCTTTTACAATATGCTTCTAATAACTCTAATGGAAAAATAGACTGTACCCATTGATATCAGAACACATAAAACCCAAAATGACTAATAGAACTCAAAAAACAGACCATGGCTCATCCAAGCATGACCTCCTCTACATGTGGACATAAGCTTCACTGAGATTCTATTTGGTGGGCCACTCAGAAGTCCTCAAAAGCCTAGTAAAACTCTGTCCTAATGTGTTTCGAAAATGACAATTAAAATGATTATTCAATACAAACATAGGCTCACCAAACCATGTCCCTATCAATGAGGGGCTTCAAGCTCCCCGGAGCTTGCTGGAACTTCAATGGCGAAAAAATTGCAGAATAAGTCTTCAAACGGCCTTGATAATAGTGCCAATGGACTGTGACGCCCAAAACCCCTGTATGGGCTTTTACAGCACATCAACACTGGGCCAAAAGATGAAGAAGATAGGGCCTCCTCCATTTTCCCTCCTCCTTCAACATTGTTGAAACTCTGTCACTAAAAATGCACCCTTGTGTGCTTTAACCAAGAACATGCTCCAAATCCATGTTTAAACCTAGCACACGCAACCTAATAACTGGAAAATCAGGGATGGTTAGGCACCCCTCCGCCTTTCTAACCGCCTAGCACTCGGGTATGGTCATATGGTCGCACAAATGTAGAAAGGCTAACCATAACCATTTTAAAACTAATTTTAAAACCCATTTCCGCTTCCTCGTCATGTGGGCATACATGCTCCAAGAAACCATACACAAATAAAACCCCGTGTCTCCTTTGAAATGTGGTCATATGTAAAACATAGAATCGCATGGGCTTAGCCCCGGCCCGACCCCCACTCCAATATACCATATGTCAAATTTAAATAGATTAAAATCCGCATACATTATAAGGAATAACACGTGGTCTATTGGTATGGAAGACTTTGTTAAAGCGCTTACCAAAAGGGGAGGTCACCGATTCAAATCGTCAGCTCTGGCCAAAATTTTAAAACAACAACCAATAAACTATTAGTTAATAGTAAGGGGTTCAATGCGGGCGTTTCATGATTGAGCCACGTGGCACCATGCCATTTGCTCAATAAATGCTAATGTCAAAACTTGATTCACTTCAATCATCAACAACCAACCAAAAACTTCCACGTCACATATTCCATGTCAGCGTGTACGGTCAAGACACATTAGTGTACTGGGTTTCTTCATCGCCAAGATCTCAGACGCGGGACTGTATTTGACCGCACGGGGCCAAGACTTCATTTTTGCTCGTTTGACTTTCTCCGGTCAGATCGCTATATCTTTGTCTCCATGTCCGCTTTGAGTCCTAAACAAATTGTGTTAGGTTCGGTGATGACAAGGATACCGCCTGTCAGCTTTGAGGCACTCAGAATGTTGATTTTGAGCAAAATTTGACCCCGGGTCCAGATTTTGATCATTGAACAAAGAAAAAGTTATTGAGTCCATTTGTAATCATAATTTTGGGTTTAGTCTAGCCTTAGGAAGTTGATATTGTTACAGAGAGTCTTCTCTACCAACTAGTTACCTTATACCTCATGGATAATTTCATTGATGCCTCCTCAAGATCTCATGGTTTCTACTATTGAGTCTATAAGCTCTGCAGTCTCCATATATCTCTATGCTCTTTCAAAGGGAATTGATCTCAACCCTATTGTTCATTTCATAAATATTGACTTCGCATCGCCCATACCCTCAGTTTTATCTTAGAATCACATGATATTGTAGTCCTATCAGGCACTCACCTACTTTCATCATTGGTAGGTAACGAACCCAATAGTTGACATTTCATTAATGGTCGTTGACTCCAGTGGTTTCCTTGTGTTCGATGACAAGACATATATTCACATATTGGGATTCATGCATTGTCTTAGATTCCATTATACCCATTGGTGGTTTCCCTCGCTTTTGTCAGCAATTTTCATCATTTGATGTTATTTAGAGGGTCTTTTCATGTACCTCTTGCACTTGGCACATGCTAAAGACGCATTGTGGTCATTGTTTTAGAACATGTTTTTCGTCCAATTTCCTCCAAATCATGAATTCCTACTTTGTACCTCATGAAAGGGATGAGAGATGCCTTAATGCTCTCCTTTCAAAGATGTCTCCCTTCCATCACTTCAACTCATCTATTATGGAAACAAGACCTAGAGACTTATGAGTACCTTGAGGTTTGAAGTCATTAGTGGTAGTTTCTCGCCATTGACAGCTTGGGAATACATCAATGTCTCCGGGTCGATGGATTCTTCTGTGTGTTCGACACTAAATCCTTTATTCACACTTGTGAGAATATAATCTAGCCTTGATACCTACTTTCATTATTGGTAGATTGTCTCTGCTTGTTAACGATGGTCTCAATGACCAAGAATCAAACGATGTCTCATTGTGTTTGACCTCAACTCTTTATTCACATGATGTAGACTTGTACTTTGGCGGATTGTGTAGAAGACTCAGCACACTGTGTGGCCACAGATTTCTTGAGATGTTCCTTCCTTTTCATTGGACCAATACACATATGACTTCAAGAATCATGGGAGGTTAGATTGTAGTCCATTGTATAAGCATATATCTTTAGATTGGTTTTGAGACTGGTTGTACTGGCCTTGTTCATGACTATGATAGCCTTTTGCATGCAAACTGTGATTTGTCTGTCACTCTTCATGTACAATTGTTTGGTATATTTTCACATGGATCTGTGATGTATTCAAATTGGCACTATGTATGCAAAGTCAGTGCGTAATGTAATGAGCAACTAGTTCCTCTAGTCGTTCCCCCATCACTCCACTTTTAGGTTTTTATAATGTATTTTGGCCATCACAAATAATTCTCCTGACCTCACACATTAGGGGGCATATGTTATGCAAGATTTTCCTCACCCTATGCAATCTTGCACAAAAGGAATTTTTCCATTTCCCTATGCAAAATTTTCATCCATTTTTGCAAATCCCTGAGCTAAAAATACATTTTTCCATATACGTATCACATTCCTTTGCCTACTATACAACATGCATATATGCAAGTTGCAATCCACTACAACCCACTATTACTGGGATTTGTGCCCAAAATGAAAATAGTGTTGGGTTTCCATTTCATGACAAGAGATCTATGATCCTTGGCCTTCCATATACTGGAACTTTATTCAAAATTCTTCACCGGGATTTGAAGGCTATAAATGGGCTAATTTCGAGCTATGGAAAAGAGAGTGAGAAATAATTCAACTTGAGAGAAAAGTTACTATGGAAATTCATTTACTCATATTGAGTATGCATCCCTTTGTCCTTTTAAGTATGAACACAATGTTCATCCCCTGCTCTTGTACTTATTGATGAGAACTTCATTGTCTCTCTCTATGAGCTTGTCTTTGGTGGAGGGACTTATGGGCGGAGGCCCAACTGGAAGGAACTTGGTTTCTCGGTTCGGAATCAGGCCGACATGGAAGTTTGTAACTTTTTCACTTTTGTTGATCATTTATTAATAGAAATACTCTTTTCCGGTCCAATTGATATCTTGTAACATTTTGAATTATTATTCCATGGCATATGAAAGTGTATGTTAATGGATTATGCTATTGAATGTGCTAACATCATATATTATCACCATATGCTTGTGCTTTTGTTTGGTTGTTGAGGACTTGTTGCATGTATATTTTCTTTTTGGTCAAGTGTTCAATGGTGGACTTCATAGAACGCCTGATGAGGTGAACCTTTTATCTTGTCTTGCTAGTATATTCATTTATATAACATAATTGGAGAATAGAGTTGATTTTTGTAGTCATTTTTGTTCATTGTGTTTTACCCTGGCCATAGAGAGATTTTCCCTCGTAACACTAGTCCATTAAGAAGTATTTTTGTATCTTTATCATGTTAAGCACATGACTTTCCCTTGCTTTGATTTGTGGTTGGGTCATTCCTATGCTTGGCATATTGTTGTTCCAAATGATCACTAGTTTGACACTCATTAGGGCTATTCATTTGCTCAATATTGGCTCTTCATTGTTCAATAAACAAAGGTGTTAAGCAACATTCCTCTCCTCAATGAATTATAAGGAATTTCTATTTGTTCTACTTCAAAATTCATTGCTCAAGGTCTAGTCCTTCATTAATACTATCATTTCTTCTCTTCTTACTCAATGGTAACATCACTTGGTTGTTAAAAACTTAATCATGGCCCATGTTTTTCTATGGTCACATTCAATCTTCCACATTCATTAAGAACTACACTCCTATGAGCCATTAAGTATGGTTTTATTTGTTTGGTTCTTTATACATAGTTTTGTCTTCTAGATTTTAGCCATTTAAATATTTATTGAGCCTCTAATTTCATAATTTATTTATGCATATACATAATCTTCTACATTCTTAATAACACACTACATTAGATCTATTTTTCAAAATAATTGTAGTAAAATTGAACTCAATAACTTAGTCATATATCTCCTACATCTTGTGATCACCCTATTCTTGAACATACAACATCCCATGACCCCCTCCTTTTGAGGCCTCTTATGGATATACCCATGTTTCCAGCTTATGATTTTGGAGCGTAAAACTCAGAGAGATAAGATTTTGAATAAGATAATGAGTAAAATATATATAATGAAAAAATGTTTTTACAATGGATGAATATTACAATGATGGGAGCCCATTATATAATGGACCCTATGAATTTTATGGAGAGTCATGACTTTTAGTTTATTGTTTAATTATAATTTATAATTTATTTTGTATTTATTATCTTATTTATTATTATTTTATATATAACATTTCCCTTCCCTTAAAATTTTGCTTTGTCCTCAAAGAAATGGTAACAAAGGGTGTAACTGGCGAAAGTTCTCTGACTCCCATGCAACGTATTCTTCCAGTAGATTTTTCCATTTAATTAGATATTCCTTAATTACTCGAGAACGTAATCTCTTTTCCCGGATGGCGATAATGGTTTTGGGCTCTAAAATGATTCTTCCTTCCTCATACAACATAGGGAGTATAGTTTGTGCCTTTTGTTGTTGACCCAAGACTTTCTTTAGACATGATACATGAAAGACGTCGTGGATACGACTTTTATCTGGTAAATCCAACTGGTACGCTACATGACTGATTTTTCTATTTATTTGTTATGGTCCATAAAAATTTGGAACCAATTTATTTTTCCCATTTTGTTTAAGGGATAACCATTTGTAAGGTCGAAGTCTCACAAATACCCAGTCTCTTACTTCAAACTCTCTTTCTGTTCAGTTTTGGTCAGCTTGTTGCTTCATTCGATTCCTTGCAACTATTAAGTTTCTTTTAGTAACTGAAGGATTTATTGACTTTCATCTAATTGTCTTTTACTGACACAACTTTTATGTGGTTGGTGGCCAACTCCTTCTATGATGGAGGTTCGTAACCATAAAGATCTTGGAAAGGTTTCATTTTAGCTGATGTGTGATAAGTTGAATTATACCACCACTCAGCAAGGTGCAACCATTGAAACCATTTATTTTGTTTGTCGGAGATAAAACAACGAAGATAGGTTTCTAAACATTTATTGATGACTTATGTTTGACCATCTGTTTGAGGGTGGTAAGATGAACTCATATTGAGAGAGGTTCCGATCTGTTTGGAAAATTCTCTCCAAAAATTCTCTCCAAAAATTCTCTTTAAATTTGACATCTTTGTCGTTGACGATAACCAGTAGGGAACCCATGTAGTTTGTAGATATTTTTAAATAATATTCCAGTCGTTTTTTTTACTGAATCTATTTTCCTTAATCCAATAAAGTGTGCATACTTAGTTATTATATCTACTACTACTAATATTTTATCTTTTTCGTCAGACAATGGTAGTCCTTCAATGAAATCCATTGAAATTTCTTCCCATTTTTGGTTGGGAATGTGTAACGGGTGGAGTAACCCGGGGGTCGACACATTTTCATTCTTGTTCCTTTGAAATATATCACATTCTTCTACATATTTTTGAATATCAACACTCATCCCTTTCCAAAAAAATGATCTTCGTGCATTATAGTATGTTTTGAAAAATCCTACATGACCTGCAGCTGGGAAATCATGAGATTCTTGAAGAACCTTGGATTTAAATCTTGAGTTGGTATTTAAGTAGATTCTCCCTTTATACCATAAGATGTCATTTTTTCATTCAAACTTAGGAAATTGATTTAAAATGTTGATTATAGAGCAAGTCTTTGGGTTCTTTTCATACTCAGTTCGGATTTCATCCAACCAGTCTGGAATAGCTATTGATATTGCAAAAACTTGTGTTTCTTCATATTTTCGTGATAGGGCATCAACCACGATGTTTTATTTTCCTCTTTTATGTAGAATTTCCATATCAAACGTGGCAATGTTTTATATCCACTTTTGTTGTTCAGTTGACAATGTTTTTTTGTTGTAACAAGTAATGGAGACTATTATGATCTGTGCATATCAAGAACTTACTTCCCAATCGATATTGGCACCATTTTCTTAATTCATGCATGATGGCAAGCATTTCCTTGTTGTAACTGGATTGTAAGAATTTTGTTTGATTTAAGTTTCTGCTCTCAAAAGCTATTGGGTGCCCATCTTGCATCAATATTGCTCCAATTCCAAAACCTAACGTGTCACATTCGATGATGAAAGGTTTGGAGAAGTCCGGTGTTGCTAATACCGAGGTTGTGGACATAATGTTTTTTAAGTTTTGAAAACATTTTTGTGCTTCCAAATTCCATTGGAAGGAATTTTTATTAAGGAGTATTGTTAGAGGGGCGGTTAAATGAGCATAATTCTTGACAAATCTTTGATAATATCCTGCCAATCCTAGAGATCCTCTTAACTTGGATATGTTTATGGGTTTAGGTCATTATGTGATTTCCATGATTCTCTTGGGGTCTACTTTGACTCCTTTTTTGGTATGATGTGACCAAGGTACTCTACTTCCTCTTTGCCAAATGTACATTTTGACATTTTGGCATAGAATTGATTTTCCTCCAAAAGAGATAAAACTTGACCCAAATGTTTCATATGCTCCTCCCATGTTTTACTATATAGTTAGATATCATCGAAGAAAACTAAGACATGTTTATGTAAGTATGGGTGAAATAATTCATTCATTGTCGCTTGGAAAGTGGCGGGGACATTTAAGTTAGCCCAAAGGGCATCACCTTGAATTCATAGTGTCCTTCGTGTGTCTGGAAGGAAATATTGACTACATATTCTAGTATGACTCTAATATGATGGTACCTAGATCTTAAATCAAGTTTTGAAAATTATCTTTCTCCGTGAAGTTCATCCAACATTTCATCAATAAACGGGATGAAGAATTTATTTTTAATTGTTATTTTGTTTATCCCTTAGTAATCTTTTCATAATCTGAAAGATCCATCTTTCTTTCGAACTAACACTATTGGAGCTATGTATGGACTTATTATTTCCGTGATGAAACCACATTTTAATAGGTATTGTACTAATATTTATATTTCCGTTTTGTGGTGATGAGGGTATCTGTATGGTCTAACCTTGACTGGGCTTGATCCTAGTTTAACTTCAATTATATGTTTGATTCTTCTTTGAGATGGTAACTCCATGGGAAGGTATTGAAATACCTTCTTATGTTTTTGAATTAGATCTTGGACGTTTGATGTTTTGGAGTCATCCTGTTATGATTCTTGTATTTCTATGTTGTGGCATTGGATGAAGTATGTGGTTGCTCCTTTTCAGATCATTTTTTCCATTTGTTGTGATGACACAACCTATGTTTGTGGAGGTTAAAAACCATCTAATTTATAACTTTTCCTTTGCCATTTGAATTGGATGAAATGTTCCTGGTGATTGACTAAGTATGTGCCCAAGGTTTGTAACCATTGGACTCCTAAAACCACATCTATTCCTCCCAGAGGGACGGTGTAGAGTTCTAATCCTAGATTGAAATCTTGGATTTGGAGTTTCACCTTATGGCATTTCCCGACATTTCCAATTTTTTTCCATATGCAACCATAACTTTCATGTTTGGGACAAGATATACAAATAATTTGAGTTTCCTTGCAATCTTGATATCGAGGAAATTGTGGGTACTTCCAGTGTCGATTAGTATGGTGACGTTATCATTTTTGATATGTCCTTTTAATTTAAGGGTTTGTGGTTGGGTAATGCTCGTGATGGATGCAAGTGATATTCTTGGTGTGTTTTCTTCTATGAGCTTTGAGGTGTCATTTTGGAAATTTTCCATTTCTTCATTTATTGATTCTCCTGAGTCTGATTCATCATTTTTTTCTTCTTCACAAGTGTACAATTTTTTTGAGTTATATTCGAACTGACACCTTTGTCTTGGGTCCCATTTCTCTCCACATCATTTACATTTTCCTTCTTTTATCCTTTGGGACTCTAAACTTCTTCTTCTATCTTCACATAGATTGGGTGGAATGTATTTGTCATTTCCTGTGGTCTGAGGTACACTCCTTCTTGAGTAAACCTTGTTGAATCTTGATTGGCCTTCTAGTTTTTCTTCTACTTCTTTTGCCTTATGTATTGCTATTTCTACCTTAGTAAGCTCATGTAATCCTAACTCATCTTGGATATGTGGTTTCCCACCACCTATGTAAGAATGGAGTAATTGATCATCAGATAGTCCAAATACTCGGGTGGCGAGAACTTCCCATTGATGTGTAAATTCATCAATGCTACCTTTTTGTTGTAGTCTGGTGAGCTTTGAAAAAAAATCTTTTTCCAAGATGCCCTGGAATCTTTAAAAAAAATCATTTTTGAAAGAATTCCAATTATATGAATGAATTCTTCCTTTCCACCATAGATACCAATTGTATGGAGTGCCTTCTAGGTACATGGATGCGTATTTGACCTTTTCTTCATCGATTGTAATATTATATATATGGAAATATTCTTCAGTTTTGTTAAAACAAGCCACACATTGGTTATCACCTCCATTGCATTTTGATAGTTCAATTTTGGCTTTGGGAGGATAAATTATTAAGATTTCATGTTTTGATATAGGTTGGGAATTTGAATTGTAGGGAGGTGGTGGCGATGGCAGTGGTGGAGGTGATGTGTTAGATGTGCTTGAGTCACTTGGTTGTGGTTGGGTGGCTTGTTGGTTCCCTTGGCCTTTTATTAATTTTAAAAGCTCATTAAGATTTTCTTCCTGATGTTGTGTCATCACAACCAGACTTTGTTGCAAATTGTCATTTATTTCTCCTTTAAAGTTTCCCAAACCTCGTTGTAGGTTAATCCCGAGTTCTTGAAAAATACCGTCTTTAATATCTTGTTTCAAATTATCCATGCCTTTTTGTAATTCGATTTCGACTTCCGTTGAAATTTTTCTTTAAGATTATGGGTCAACTCTTATTTGAGTGCCTCATTGTTGAGCCTTATTTCTTCTAGTAACTCATCGTGAGTTTTTTTATATTGAATTTTCGAGTGATTTTATAATGCTTTTACACTCTTGGTCTATTTTTTCCACTTGAGTTTTTAATTATGACATCCTTCTAGTGTTTGAGGGTCATTATTTTTCTGTAATTTGATCTTGCTTGGAATATCCCTTTTTAATTATTTGAATTAAATAATTGTAATTTAAGGAAAATTATATATATATATATATATATATATATA
>SNQJ01S0140344.1:23318-34486 GCA_010110895.2 Picea sitchensis | reverse complement strand
GCGATTTTCTGAATCCCGATATGCCGATGGCCCTTTCCTTGTCAGAACGTTTCCCGAGTCTCCGGATTTATGCCACGCGTTCGAGAGAGATGGACGGTCCTGATTCAGCCTCGGGATATCGCGACTTGCGTGCTCCATTGACACAATGTGTCTGGCAACTTGAAACCCCGAATGTCAAAATGTCGACGGGCGCTACGATGTTTGCCACGTGTCCGGACAAACGAACGACTGAGATCTTATCGCTATATCGCGTATCGCGATTTCGTGAGTTGCGACGCCAAATTTCTTTGACAACTTGAAACCCCGAATGTCGATGTGACGATGCGTTGATCTTTTGCCACATGTCCTCTAAGATGGACGGTTGTGATCGTTTCAGGATTTCGCGATATCGTGTATCGGAGTTTTGGAGTGCAGGCCTTTGCTCGTCCAACTCCCGATTCACAATGTGGCGATGAGAAAAGATTGACTGCTCACGATCTTTCTTGATCCAACGGTCCAGAAGAACTCGGAATTTTGCAGATCGCGAATTCTCATGGCTGCTTCTGACCTTTACACCTTGCGAGTCATGAAATGCCGAGATCTCACCACGTGTTTCTTGATGGAGGGTCTGGATGATGTCGGGACTTCACAAGTAAAAAATTCTCTGGTGCGCTCCAAACGACTAATCGTCGTGCACCTTCTTGCTGATCTAACGACTGTCAGGCCTTTGCGCAAGATCTGACGGCTAAAATGATTTCACCTTTTCCGTTCTCTTTGCGTACCTTCTGAACTAGTTTCCCACTTCGGATGCATTCGAAGAACGACTCTTATGGCCAGCAATGACTATTCCTTGCGTGTTTGACGCGATCTTTCCCGAATTTGATGGAATTTTCTCCTGCGGATGAAAACATTTGTGAATCTTTCAAAGATTGAAAGAATTTCACGAATTCTTTGTTTATTGCTTCAATCTTTAACAGATGTGAGCAAGATTTTTGAGTTCTTTAAAATTTCTCGCCTCCTCCGGCTTTTCTTCATCAATATTTGACGATTCTTGAAAAGATTACAAAAATCTTTAGGGTTTCTTCTCTCTCAGTCTCTGCTTCCTCGTTCTTTCGAGCGTAGTACGCTCTGCAACTTCGCGTGAGTTTCTTACGACAATCTTTAGAGAGTATTACAGACATCTTTCCAAACCTTGTGAAAAGTCTGTGTCACGTGCTTTCAAGATGCATGTAAGCTCTGCTCTGTGAGGATCGTGTGGCTCTCCAGACTGTGTGAAGAGGCTTACTGCTAAAGCTCTGATACCATGATAAATTGTGAAGCAGGAAATGTAGAGAGAAAAGAATAGAACAGTATATTCAAATGTATGAAGAAGTACTGAAGAAGTTCGTACGAGGAGATTACAATGTAATGGGAGATGGTTGAGCTAAATATGCTCAAGCAAGACAAAAATAGAAAGTACAACTGTCCAGTACAACTGGCAGTGTACAGTCAGACTGTTGAGGTTACATTATATTTAACAACAAGTATTATCCTTGGAAGGATTGAAATAAATTTAGAGACGGCGAGACTATATGTTCTGTTTTGTATTTGTGTCGTTCACAGAATTGTTACGACAATCCCCCTTAACTGCATAATAATAATAATAATAATAATAATCTATTTTTAAGGTCACGGCCAAGCCAGCACACCAAATTGGTGTATGAGACCCCCTTGTTTGTGGGACAAGAGACCCCCCTCCGTCCAGGGATTTGACTGGTAAAGTCTACGAAGGTATACATACCCTACCCCACTCTGGATTTGAACCTGTGACCTCTTAAGAGGAAACACATGTTCTTAACCATTAGGTCCACTCAATTAATTAAGAGGAAACACATGTTATTAATTTCAATTATACCATTAGATTGCAATGCAACAGTAAGCAATTTGCGTTCTAACGTTCTAACCTTTGATGAGGGCACAAATTTAAGTCTATTCATACAATTGTTTTCTTGACTGAGACCTTTTGTATTTCCATGATATTGTAATGGTAAACAATTTTTTCCCAAAATCCATTGAAATTTTTTAATAACCTATAAAAATAAGTTTGGGAAGATGTACTCTTATTGATTTCTTTACTTAGAAATTTTAAAGATGGACTTTAACAATATTTCTCTTTTAAATTTCCTAAAAATAAATTAATAAAAAATAACTTTTATCCATGCTCCCACCTCTTGGAAAAATAAATAAATTAATAAAAAATAAAAATAAATTAATAAATTAATTAATAATTGTATCCATGCTCCCACCTCTTGGAAACATGTCACCTTATTGGAGGACAAGCCTCGTTGCTACTTGATGACTCCATACTCATATTATAGAGGGGCACTTGAAAAGTCCACCAACCATTGTAAATGATCACCAATATAAATGATACATCTTCATTTGAATATTTCACTTAGCTTGTACTATAAGATGTACGAATATGCTAGAACATGCTAGTGCATCGTCATACCAAAAGAAAGTTTGTGAAATAATTTTGGCATCATAATACACCTCATTGCATTTATTCTATGAAAAATGTGTTTCAACATGAACACGCATGCGAGAAGAATCAAAATATAAATACCAAGGGAGATGGTCCCTTAATAGGGAAACATTTCATGAAAAGGAAGTAGGAAGTTATTTCTAACATTGTTTCCTCTAGTTGGTAGATGAAGGTCCATGTGGGTGTCCAACAAAGGTATTTGTAGTTTAGCACCGGTGTTAATGATCTATTGAACAAGGAAAGCCTCACTCGAGGTGCATTGTCAATATGTTGGATAGGTGGGGTACACTATAAAAGAAGTCTATCATGTTGTCATGTAGTTCCCTCCATTAACATTTTTTATACATATGTTGATCACTTTTTCCTTTTTGAGGAAAATGTTAATGTCGAAGGGCGTACTTGGGGAACTCAAGGAGCATCTTCCTTCATTTTTATAGAGGTGGTACTTCTCTTTGTTAGATAGTAGATTTTATTTCTTCTCGAACTTATTGAATGCAGTGGGATAATGTTATGAAGAAAATACTCAAATGATATTGAACATCAAGAAAGGAAAACTAGGTTTTCAGATAACCAAATATTCATTAAGCACATCCCTACATGTGAAAGGAACAAGTAGTGCCAAACTCATAAGATAAAGGAATACAAAAATAATACCACAAGATTATCCAAATTGGGTCCTCTCCAAAAACTCTTTATAAACTTTTTAATAGAAATTTAATTGTTTTTTTTGCAAAGTTAAGGAAATGTCCAAAAATTCACTTGAAAGTTGAAAAAAACTATTGTGATAGTTGGCCTTCCAAGGTAGCCCATTAAAAATTAATGTTGTGGATAAGAAGGGAATTGAATGGAAGAGAAAATAGTAGATACTAAGAGGAAATTAAGAAGGGAGGTTCTAGGGGGGAGAACACTAAGAGGAAATCAAATCAAAGATTGTAGGACAAGGGAGACATTGTGCCTGGCCACACATGAGAAAATATTGTTGTTGAGTTCAATCCATATGTAAGTTTGTTTTTTCTAGTGAGTATCAATGCATAAGTTTTTCTATGCATAGCTCACCCTTTTTTTAATTAATTCCTCTTAATGAAATTCCATTAGAATCTAGAGTTTTCTTCCCAATTAGGTTTCTAGGGTAAAATATGTGCGTCTGTGGTGAATTTAAAATATTTGTGATTGAGGAATTGTTGTGATTGAGTCTTATGTTCTAGTAATTGAATACAAATCCATCACCAGTTCACCCCTCTTTAAATCAATGCATGGTGATCAATAACACTTACATCCATGAATTGAATCGTTGTGGAATAAATATTGTGAATGGGTATGAATTGTGACTGTATGGATTAAAATATCTACCCAATGCTAAATCACTTGTATATATTTTAATGTCATTATATAGTTGTTATTTTCTTGAAAAAATTATTAATTCAACTGCTATTGTATTTGACTAACTGCTCAGTTGTAATTGGCACAATGGGAATTGTGAAAACACAATTACCTTTTTTCCACTGATTGGTCTTGGTTTTCAATAGAAAATTAACCAAGAAATGGTTCAATTTGGGAATGTAGTATTGTTTGTCTATTGATGATGAGTAACTAAGAATGTTTTCACTTAGATTTGCATCCAAAACAAAGAACATTTTTTTATTTTTGTAGAATATCTGCGTTGATGAAATAGATAGGCCATAGCCCTATTGTTTACTGATCATATGGTATCAAAATAGGTTCATTATAGACCTTGAAGAACCTACCATGGGAAATGTCTTGAAGAGGGAGAAGTTGGAAGAGTTGAGAGACCACAAGAGGAAGATCCAAGAGGAAAGTCAGTACTGGAGACAAAAAGTGGATGAGCGGGAAAAATAACTTACCAAACACTGGTAATCCTTCACCACCACAAGAGAAGAATTAGACAAGAGCATATTATATCTCTTGCAATTGGAGGATAAATTCACTCACCTGAATAATTAGCAAGAGGATAGGTTCACCGAATTGACTTCTCATCTATATTAGGGTTTGGAACAAAGGAAGAGGCATTGAATTAGCTACAATCCATTTTTCAAGAGACCAAGCAAGCCCCTTCTATTTTCACTACAGAATCCAATACCATGATCAAGTCAAGCATGGTAAAATGACCTTTCAAGACCCTTCTTCAAGAGATATTCAATGTCTTTCAAAAGCACACTAGAGACATCAGTTCTAGTCTCATGAGGAAAATGGGCTATGATGGCCAAGGGATAGGGAAAAAAGGCCAAAGAATTTTGATCCCCATTGTAGCTCAACAGAGGTGCTAGGGACCTAACCTCCCTAACCCCTCACGCAGGTAGAATAATATATTTTTCTATGTAATAAAGGATGACATTAGTAAATAAGGCCTATGCAATATTGTGAACATGTCTAATGTAAGAAGGTTGAATTTATCTTGATCTTGGATTTATTACTAATTAGTTAAAGAATATGTTTTGACTTTCTTAATGTTTAGTAAATTTAATATTATATCCTAGATGACAATATCATATTTAGGATATGAATTCTCAGGATTGCAAATGAAAACCTCAGAATTTTCATGAAGTGAGGACCACAACAATAGAGGAAAATCAATCTTGATATCTCATCAATTATGCTTATAACACTCAATTAGTCAAGTGAATCCACTGAGTTTTTTTTGACACATATATATATATATATATATATATATATATATTAATTTCTGGTTAGCCATATGCACCATGCAAAATATCTTTGAGAAATTTTGATGTGAGAGGGGTTCTGTCTAAATTTGATGTGACAAGGTTTCTGATCAAAATTTGTTGTTTTCATTTTTTACAACTCCTTCGAAGCATAAAGAATGGTGGGGAAGGGGAAATTATCCATTGAAGTGTCTTGTTATCTGAACCCTGGTCAAGCCGTTATTACGTATGTCCTTCACAACAAAGCACTAAATCATGTCCTGCAAAGTCGGAGAGACATTTATGGAAGGACAACAAGTAATGAAGCATACTATATTTCCTTTGTTGAAGGGATGAAAACAACCAAAAAATATGGTGCCAATGATATTTCGATCTTCGCCAACTCGAAATTGATATGTAACCAAATGAAAGGAATTTATCAAGTTCGAAAAAAAAAATATAAAACCTCTGCATATAGAATCAAGAAGCATTGCTGCTTAGTTCCACTCTTTTACAATAAATTACCATGCAGATATTAACATGGTGTCCAATGATCTAGTATCTAGATAAGTGTCAAGTATAGGTGGGGGTGCTGAAAATGACTTGGTATCGAGATCAACTCTAACAAAATTCATTCATGGACATCGATATAAATCCCTAATGTGTGGATTTTTTCTTGTTATGATTATTGTTGCGTCTTTCATGGCATGGTTGGTTCATTAATGGAGAATGGAGAAATTTACCACACTACTTATTGTTGAGAAAATACTTAAATGAACTTAACTTCAATATATTCACATGCTTTAGCTTCAGTTAATTTCTATTTTTTTTATTAAATTATTATTTTATTGATGAAAGTAATCTATGAGTTTTAATATATTTTTCTTCTTATGATATTTAGGGTAGTTAGAAGACACTTGCACCTTTTATTAATAGAATCATTCATAATCTATGAGTGCATATACTTGGTTTGTTTTTAATAATTAAATGTTTTTATTCTTTATTTCAAATTAAATCATTTTTTTCATCTTTATAGTTTATAAGTTATTTCTATCTCAACAAATCTTATTTTCTTTATAATGGCGCAGTCTATCTAATAGGTTTGATTCATATCTATGGTATCAGATCTATAAATACTCCCTACATAATTTAATCTATTGTGATTTGTCTTTGCAATCAATTGTTTTCCTTTAAAAGAAAACCTTGCCTAAGATTGAGATTCTTTTTGCATTGGAGAACTTCAAAGGGGTCTCATGAACTGGTATCAATTTTACTTGAGCCATCAAATTTTAATTGTAGGACCAATATCTAGACTGGATGTCTTGATTTTATTTATTGAGGCACATGTATTTACAGATTACAGTGCATAAGCAGGTGTCTATGCTATTGAAATAATATCATTTGAAATAATGTCATGTAAGACCCATTTCTAGGTTATAAAGAGTGTGGCAACCAGACCAAATTGGTCATTTTCTAGTTGTGGGGAACCAATCTAGTATGGTTTCTCTCGGGGTAAATCATCATATTTCATATGCCATAGAGAATTCCAATTAACAAAACCATATTTCGTCCATCAAAGGCATGCAAAGGAAACGAAACTGTAAGCCTCAGATGACCATCAATGAAAAGGGAAAAATTAAGAAGCATTGGGTAATCAATGGAAAAATACCGCTATGAAACAAAAACCTGAAATGACCATCACTATTGAAAGGGAAAAATTAAAAACTATTGGAAACTCAATGGAATAAAACCACTATGGAACAAGAAATATGACCCATAAGAAATGATCCAAGGGTGAGTAAGAAAAAATAAAATGAGAAGTTGTTGGTACTATTCTCACACAAACCAACAATAGCAAATATTATCAAGAATCAACAAACCACCAATTTCAACTTATCTAAATAGCTTCCATATTAGGGTTACCCACCATTATGGGACATTCAACTTGGCTATAGAATGAACTTGGCTTCACTCTCTAAAGATTTTGCACACCAATTTATAACGTGAAGCTATCAAATATGGACTAAAAATTGGTAATATGAGAAGCCCAATAAACATTGATTTCCCAAACTGTTTGGGATAACAAATATAGACACTAAGGATTCAATGTAATTTAACAAGAAAGAAAATCCCTTTATAAATAGGAACAATTCATAGGTTGCATTATGTACTGTAGAAAATAGGTTGAGATTCTGGCATCAAAGTTTGGCCATGTAAATGACAAAATATTAGTATTAGAAATGGAAAGAAAAATCATGGTAGATGGCATGAGTTTGAAGAATTGTTTTGAATTTGTAGTGTGTAAATATTATGCAATTGAAATGTGTCAATTCCCTTTTTTGAAGCTTTTTTTCAAGGAGCACAAGTTATATATTTTTGGAAGAGGTTGCAAAACATAATGGATGTGCATGGTATGTAGTATGTAGTCTGTAGCTAAGAAAGGTAACACATATATCCATAATTCACTTATGACAAGAATGTTTGTGTAAAATAATATAATGGTTGGTAACTAGTAGGTCTAATTTGGGACTTCTATAAGATTTATTTACTAGCTTTGTAAACCTATAAACATACATTTATTTCCATTGTAAAGTATTTTAGATGTTCTAGTCATTAGCATCAATTCTTTTGGCCCTAATCCCAAGGTTTTGGGAGGGACAGAGTCACCCTCATACTGCAAATGTTGTGGCATATTTTTAAAATGGGTGTAACTATTCGTAATCAGAATTGTGGATCATCACAAATGTAAAATGGATGGTGTGTTTTATGGTTATGATGTGACAAATGAATCAAATAAATGTGAACATAATAATTTCCCAAGGTCATATTGCCTGAATTCATTCCACGGTTCATAGTTCTAGAGTTCAAATATCCAAAGAGCRTAGTTCCAGAGGTCATCTCCACGGGTCATAGTTCATGGGGTCATAGTTCATGAGGTCATAGTTCCCGGGATCACAATTCTAGAGCGTAGTTATAGAGGTCAATTCCTGGGGTCATAGTTGCAGAGTTCATAGTTCCATGGGTCACAATTTCAGAGGTCACAATTCCATAGGTCATAGTTCTAAAGCTCATTCTACAAGTCATAGTTCCTGGGGTCACAATTCTAGAGGTCATAGTTCCAGAGGTCATGGTTCCCGGGGTCATAGTTCCACAGGTTATAGTTCCTAGGGTCACATTTCTAGAGGTCATAGTTCCATAGGTCATTCCAGAGGTCATAGTTCTTGGGGTCACAGTTCCAGAGGTCATAGTTCTTGGGGTCACAATTCCAGAGGTCATAGTTCTTGGGGTCACAGTTCCATAGGTCATAGTTCTAGAGGTCATTCCAAAAGTCATAGTTCAAGAGGTCAAAGTTTCAAAGGGCATAGTTCTAGAGGTCATAGTTCCATATGTCATAGTTCCATAGGTGATAGTTCCAGAGGTCATGTAGTTCCACATTTCACAGTTCCTAGGGTCATAATTCCACATGTCATATTTCTAGAGGTCATAGTTCCATAGGTTATAGTTCTAGAGGTCATAGTTCCACAGGTAATAGTTCATAAGGTCATAGTTCCATAGGTCATAGTTCTAGAGGTCATAGTTCCATAGGTCATAGTTCTAGAGGTCATAGTTCCATAGGTCATAGATCCTGGGGTCATTCCACATGTCATAGTTCCAGAGTTCAAAGTTCCAAAAGGGCATAGTTCCATAGGTCATAGTTCCTAGGGTCACAGTTCCACAGGTCATAGTTCTTGGATTCATAGTTCCAAAGGTCATAATTCTAGAGGTCAAAGTTCCATAGGGTGTAGTCCCAAATGTCATAGTTTCACATCATAGTTATTGGGGTCATAGTTCCATTGGTGATAGTTCTATAGGTCATAATTCCATAGGTCATAGTTCGTGGGGTCATAGTTCCACATTTTATATTTCTAGAGGTCATAGTTCCACATGTCATAGTTCTAGAGGTCATAGTTCCAAAGTTCATAGTTTGTGGGGTCATAATTCCACAGGTCATAGTTCCACAGGTCATTATTCCTGGGGTCATTCCACATGTCATAGTTCTAGATTTCAAAGTTTGAAAAGGGTGTAGTTCCAAAGGTCATATTTCCATGAACTCTGACGCCAAAAAATATGAACTCTCAAAGTGTGACCCTAGGAATTATGACCTATGGAATTGTGACCCCGAGAACTATAAATTGTGGAACTACACCCTCTAAATATTTTACCTCTAGAACTATTACCTGTGGAACTATAACCTATGGAACTACGCCCTCTAGAACTATGACCTATGGAATGAAATCTAGAACTATGACCTCTAGAACTGTGAACCTAGGAAATATGAACTATGGAGCTATGACCTACACAACTACACTCTTTTGGAACTTTGAAATCTGGAACTATGACATGTGGAATGGCCCCAGGAACTATGCCATGTGGATCTATGAACTGTGGAAATATGACCCCATGAACTATGACCTGTGGAACTATGACTCTAGGAACTATGACATATGGAACTATGAATTTTGGAACTATGACCCCAAGAACTATGACTTTTGGAACTATTACCTCTGGAACTGCGCCCTCTGTAACTTTGACCTATAGAACTATGACATGTGGAATGACCTATCGAACTATGACCTCTGGAATTGTGACCCCATGAACTATGACATATGGAACTATGACATATAGAACTATGACCCTAGGAACTATGACCCATGGAACTATGACCTCTGGAACTACGCCCTTTTGGAACTTTGAATTCTGGAACTATGACCTGTGGAATGACCCAAGGATCTATGACTTGTATATTCACCTAAATAAAAACATTTAATTATTAGAAACACAACAAGTATATTCACTCATATATTATGAATGATTCTCTTAATAAAAGGTGCAGTTGTCTTCTAACTACCCTAAATATCATAAGAAACACAATATATTAAAACTCATAGATTACTTTCATCAATAAAATAATAATTTCATAAAAAATAGAGATTAACTGAAGCCAAAGCATGTGAATATATTTAAGTTAAGTTCATTTAATTTTTTTCTCAACAATAAGTAGTGTGGTAAATTTATCCATTCTCCATTAGAGAATGAACCATTCCATGAAAGATGCAACAATAATCATAAAAAGAAAAAATCCACATATTAGGGATTTATATTGATGTCCATGAATGACTTTTGTTAGAGTTGATCTCGATACGAAGTCATTTTTGACACCCCCACTTATACTTGACACTGCTCCATATACTAGATCATTGGTCATCCTGTTAATATCTGCATGGTAATTTATTGTAAAAGAGTTGAATTGAGCAGGGATGATCTTAAGGATGGAAATTTATTTTAAAATGTAGAAACCTTGGTGAATCTTACTAATCCTTCATATGCCAACTATAAAATGTTTGGCGATATTTTTGTAAAAATATTCAAATTTATGAGGATTTTATATAGTTTGTATAAAATTTTGGCGATTCTTAAGGTAAAATAATTTTATCCTATAGAATTTGGGCCAATCATTTTTAAAATGACGATTAATGTTTTGGGAAAAAACATGGAAAATTAGCCCATGAGCGAAATTTAGACCCTAAAATCACCACTGGAATTGAGCAACAACGATTCTTGCTTCTATATGCAGAGGTTTTAGAATGTTTCAAAGTTGATAAATTCCTTTCACTTGGTTACATATCACTTCCAAGTTGGTGAAGACCGCAATATCATTGACACCATATTTTTTTGTTGTTTTCAACCCTTCAACAAAGGAAATATAGTATGCTTCATTATTTCTAGTACTTCCATAAAATTCTCTCCGAATTTGCAGGACATGTTTCAGTGATTTGTTGTGAAGGACATATGCAATAACTTCTTGACCAGGTTTCAGATAACAATACACTTCAATGGATAATGTCCACTTATGCACCATTCTTTAATATTTTTCATGGTGCATATGGTTGACTACAAATTCAAAAAAGTTATGTACCCAACGAGAATATATGAAATTGATATATATATATATATATATATATATA